>JABFPY010000204.1:0-10019 GCA_022817165.1 Phoenoteleia sp. ZL-2020 | reverse complement strand
TCTAGGTCCGACGCTTGAGGTAAAATGAGGCATAGTTCTATCATTCTACGCCAGGCGGCGCTTAATTCTCGAAAGGTAGAAGTAAAATCCAGGTCACCCATTGGTCAGTGACCTAGTTGTTGAAAGTAGGACTTAAGGTTCAAGATTTTCCTTTAAATACGGGAGCAAGACTCAAAATCGCTCTCTTCTACTTCACCATCCTCAGCGGTATAGTCATAATAATTATCTTCGTGTCATTGTCATCGTCATTGTTGTCGTTCTAATTGTTATTTTTCTGTCCGTTAACAATTTGCCGTTTAGTATTACTTTATATTTCACATTTGGTGTAATTTTGTTCAACCTTTTATTAAAATAAAATATTTAAATAAGGAGTCTAAATATGAAACGTGAGTACAATCATTATCAATCATATCAATAACCATAATCTTCTCCTCCGACGGCAGGTAATTTAGGGTAACAAATTGTGATTCTTTTTGTAATTTGTTGTCCTTGACTTTGGTTACGTTTTAGGACGTAACAGGGTCATAAATTTTGGCGCAGCCGGTAGGATACATGAGCATTGCTGTTAAAATTGCTCACCTTGTATTATCAGCTCCAAATAAATTCCATAATTTTCAAAATTAAAATTGACAATTTCAAAATATTTGTATTTAGGGTTAATGATACATCAGTTATTACCAGCTATGTATCACAGCCAATATTAGGGCTAATACATAAGTTATTACCAGCTGTGTATTACAGCCAATATTTTTATTAGGGCTAATACATAAGTTATTACCAGCTGTGTATTACAGCCAATATTTTTATTAGGGCTAATACATAAGTTATTACCAGCTGTGTATTACAGTCAATATTTTTATCAGGGCTGATACATCAGTTATTACCAGCTATGTATCATAGTTAATAATTAATACGATGAAAACAAAATTACAGGAAGTCATAGATAAAAAGAAAATAATATTAAATAAAATTAATTTGGATACTAAATTCAGAACACTCGATAGGCAAACGAGAAGAAAATTATGGAGTTTAAAAAGAGATCTTATGCAGAATAGTAATACATCTGAACCTTTGAATTGCAAAGATAGTTCTATAAGAGATTATTTTGGAGAATACTTAAAAGAAATTTTACCTGTCCGTCAAATAATTCCCTCTTCGGTAACTAACGGTATATTAACAATTGAACCAGAAAACTATAACATTAAATTTATATTAAATACGGTAAACATAATTGGTCGTCCTAGAATCACAAATATTGTTCAGGAACCAGCAAACGATGATATTGAAGTAATTGATCTGATAGATTAAACAATAAACTTTATTTCAAAAATGGTTACTGAAAATTTATACTGTGTAAAATTAAAAGTCGATAATATTATTGCACTATATGAGGAAGATTTATATTCTTGTATTAGTTGTCGAGCTTTGGGAGATATTTTGATTAATTATCACGGTATTCATGAAATTACTGACGCGACTGAGTTTTATTGTATTCAGTGTGCACAATTATTATTTAAAATCAGACCAATTACCCAGTGTAATGAGTGCATGAGTAAAAATTTGTTAGATATTAATGAAACAAACCCTTTGGTTTACGTCTTTGAAACAGAGACTAATTAAAAAAATTAATGATATAAATATTTATTTTTATTTGTATGAGTTTGGGTAGTTATTGTTTAAGTCTGATTGTCTATATGGTATTTAGTATAGGCCTCTTTGAAAAGGGAAATCATGTCCTTAATTTATATCAATGGAGTAAATAATGAGTAAATTTCCCAATGATAAAATTCTAACGCGGAAAACTCTAAAGGATGAGAATTTAGATCCGGCAGCGGTACTTCAAAGCCTTGAGTTCATACCAAGGGGGAGAACTTTGCCCCGAACACCCCCTGGAGGAGAGTGTAGTAGGGAAAATTCCCCTGCGAATGAACCCCTGATAGGTGCGGAAGCAGAAGGCCGGATAAATCCAGAACAAGACTTCGGACAGTTTCAACAACAATTGCTTTTCTACCAGCAAAATCAGGATCGAATTCCCAATTTTCCTAATCAGGAAGAAAACCGACTGGAACTTCAACCTCAGTTACAAAACGAACCCGCAATGGCAAACCAATACGAGGTGAAACTGAGTGATGCCATCACTTTAATCCCAGTTTTTACTGGAGATTCTGATGGAACCTCCTTTGAAGAATTTTCTGCAGGGTGCAGGGATGCCAAAGGAATGTTGCCAGAAAATGCAGAGGCAACACTGGTACGGATGTTGAAAACAAGATTGAGGGGAAGTGCCCTAAGGACCATTCGAGAAGGAAATTATAATACCCTCAATGAAGTCTTGACTGCCTTGAGAAGGACTCATAAGACGTTGGAAACGACGAGTATATTATGGGGAAAGGTTGGAGTATTACACCAAAGGACTGGCGAGAGCGTACAAAATTATTTTTATCGTGCTCAGGATTTGGGCAGAGCTATTATAGAGGCCAAGAAAGGAGCCGATAACGTAGCGTTGCCAGAGGCCCAGAGGCTGGAAATTGACTTAGATGTTAAAAAAGCCTTCGTATTAGGTTTAAAAAGAGAGATTTACCAACAAATGGGTAATGAAGATAACCTAGCTGCAGCAGGACAAAGGGCAATGGATATTGAAAGGGAATTGCAAACCCAAGATTTGCTACACGGAATGCAGACTTTAGAGATCTCAGCTTGCGTTATATGTGAAGGGAAAGGGCATAAGACTAGGGATTGTCCAATGTTGAAGAAAGCGGAGCATAAACCTGACTCCATAATTTGTCAATTATGTAATGAGAGTGGACATGAAGCTAGGAATTGTAAAATTCTAGGAAAACCATCTATGTCATGCCAACTATGTAACAAGCGAGGACATTCTGCTCATGAATGTAGAAATAGCAAATTCTGCTACACTTGCAAGAGAACAGGACATTTGGCAACAGAATGCCGAACAGGCAAACGCATTAATGTGGTCACAAACAAGAGGAAATCTTTCAACAACCCTGTGTGTTTCCTCTGCCAAGAGGTTGGACATATGGTAAAAGATTGCCAATTGGCTAAAGGACTCAAATCCTCAGTACAACAACCTTTCTGGAAAGAGATGGGAAAGGTGAACTCTCAAAATTCTGTAAGCAATTATACACAAGACAACTATAGGGTTAGTAACAAATGGAATCAACCAAGTGATTCTAGATTCCAGGACAATTACAGGTTTAATAACAAATGGAATCAACCAACCACCTCTAATGATAATCAAAGACAGTGGGGAAACCCCATGTTAAACAATAATAATACATTGCTGTGTAGTTATTGTAAAAGGGAAGGTCATTCTATTGACGAGTGTGTGACCCGAAACTATGCTAATTCGAGAAATTCGGGAAACTGGCAAAACCTCCCCAAGCAACAAGGGGAGGAAAAGCAAAAGCAGTCCAGATCAATGCCACTTACGCCCAACAATCCAACATCACGAAACGAACAATAAAACTCAGTAATGCAGATAATTGTCCAACCATTTCGGTAAATTGCAAGGGCATAGAATTTGAAATATTGATAGATACAGGAGCAGGACCAAACCTCATCAAAATGGAAAATGTGGATTCAAATACGCAGATAGATACAACTGAAACATTGTTATTGAATGGTATAACAAGTCAATCGATACATACCTTGGGAAAAATAAAGGTTGACTTTCTAGGATATGAAACAGAATTCCACATAGTTCCAAATAGTTTTATATTAAAACAAGGTGGTATATTAGGCTCAGACTTCTTTTCTGAAAGTAAGGCTAGAATAGATTACTACGAAAATTGTTTAGTAATAGGTGATCAAAAGCATGGATTTTATAGTTATGGTTCAACAAAATTAAAACCTAGGGAAAGGAAAGTGGTACGAGTACAAATTGAAGACTCAACCTTACAACAAGGGTACCTACCACGGTATGAATTTGAAAAAGGTATATTTATGGGAGAAGCAATGGTAAAAAATAATCAAGGATACGTTTTCCTCCCAGTATATAATTTAAACGAAGAAGAAAGGTTGATAAAGTTACCAAAGGTTAAATTACAAGAAGTTTTTGATGTAGATATTCCACCATCATCAACAAACCCCTTATTACCTTCATCGCCTTCAACTAATGATCCCTCGTCATCATCAACAACGTCCCAAAATTATTTATCGCCCTCGTCGTCATCAACAACGTCCCAAAATTATTTATCGCCCTCGCCGCCATCAACAACGTTAGAAAATTATTTACCACCTTCATCGCCATCGTCATCAACTACCAATTCGTCGTTAGAAAGGTCAGACTTAACCCTTTCTAAACGTTTAGCAGGAAGAAGAAAACGGGAAATATCGAGAAAATGTAAAATGGTAACTCAAACTAATCGATACATGGAAATACTGAAATTGATAAAATTAGATCATTTAAATTATAATGAGAAAAGAGAAGCGGAAAATCTAATAAAGGCCAGCATAGACCAGTATCATTTGCCTGGGGAAAGATTATCATATACAAATGAAGTTCAACACGAGATAAATACTACTGATAATCAACCAATTAATGTAAGGCAGTACCGGTTTCCTCCCAAACTAAAAGAAGAATTGCAACGCCAAGCACTGGAGCTTTATGAAAATGAGATTATAAAAGACTCTAAATCTCCATATAATACCCCCATTTGGATTGTTCCAAAGAAACGAGATGTTGAGGGAAACAAACGGTGGAGACTTGTACTAGATTTTAGGAAATTAAATGAAAAAACCATTGGTGATTCTTACCCCATACCAAATATTAGAGACATATTTGACAAACTGGGAGGAGCGAAATACTTCAGCATATTCGATTTAGCTTCGGGTTTTCATCAGATTAAAATGAACCCGAAAGATAGTCACAAAACGGCATTCTCCACACCTCACGGACATTACGAATTCAACAGAATGCCCTTCGGGTTGAAAAATGCTCCAGCAACCTTTCAGCGATTAATGGATGTAGTCTTATCTGGTCTTCAAGACTCGGAATTATTTGTTTATATGGACGACATTGTCATATTTGCAAGAAACTTGGCTGAACATAGGGAAAAATATACGCGATTGATAACTCGATTGCAAAACGCTAATTTAAAACTGCAGCCTGACAAATGCGAATTTTTGAGACGTGAAGTTTTATACTTGGGACATATAATTTCAGACAAAGGGGTTGAACCTGATCCAAAGAAAATAGAAGCGATCACCAAATTTCCACAACCTAAGAAAATAGTGCATATACAGCAATTTTTAGGTATGGCCGGATATTATAGAAGCTTTATAAACAAATATTCAAATTTAACAAAACCATTAACACGGCTATTAGAAAACAATACCGAGTTTAAATGGGGGGAGGAACAACAATTGGCATTTGACACATTAAAACAAAAGTTATGTGAAGCCCCTATACTACAATTTCCTGATTTTATATGAAATACGAGTATATGAAATGTGGGTACAAATTAATCCAAACGGAACACCCTAAACTCTTTATATTAAAAGGGACGAAAGGACATTATTTCTCTGCTGTTAAAATAATTAACACAAAAGAAATCGATATGTTTACTTATGTAAATTCTAAATTTATTTACGTGGAGAAGCATATCCATCGACAATTGCAGGATCTATACAGAGATGTTGTATTACAAAGATGTCTCCTTGAACAAAAGGTTTTGAGAAACTCGTTGAGTTTAGCTACTCTGCAACCAGACCAATTCGCTTATGACTTCATGAAAGGACCTGGCTACATGGCTACGGTAGCAGGAGAAACCGTGTATATTATTAAATGTATTCCATTCTCCGTGAAATTGCGAAAAACTGATGATTGCTATAACGAGTTACCAGTTTCCAAAGGTAACGAGACAGCCTTTCTGACTCCCCGAACAAGAATTCTGATAAAGAGCGGTACTCAAATAAATTGTAATCCTATTCTACCTCCAATGTACGAGATAGACGGTATATGGTATAAATTTTTACCCAGAGCAACGGAAACTAAAGACCCTCATAAATTAAAGCCCAATAATCACCCAATTTGGGAATATAAATCGATTGGAAATCTAGCTACAAGCGGAATATATACGCAGGAAGATTTGGACAGGCTACGCGAAGATGTGATGTTTCCTTCAAGTAGACCAGCCATCCTAAATATTTTAGCTCGAAGAGTTGCAGGAAAATCTGTGAATACAGACTCAATATCTTTAAATAATCTACTTAACCCTGAGGTGATTGAAAATGCGGTCACAAATAAATGGAATTCGTTTTGGGCAGGATATACCAAATATGGGAATATAAGTGCCGGAATTTTGATGACTGTAATAATATATATAACAGTCAAAACGATCATAACCACAATCCTTAACACATTATCCTTACGATCCACTATTGGATGTTCACCTCGCATTCTTGGGGCTTGCTGTACAGGAATTGCGAACTGGATTATTTATCGCTAGTTACGCAAAAATCTACGGAGACAAAACGAAGAAGACCCGAATGTTCTTACCGAACGAAGGGAATTAATGCCTGTAGACCCAAAGGAAACAACGCTGGAAATCGTGTCGGAACAACAAAAACTGAAAAATGGTATGGGAACACTTAATTCATAAGTAAAGATATTAAACAATTAAATTACATCGTGACAAATAATTATAAATATTTTAAAAGTAAGAATTGATAAAGGAATAGATAAAACTCTAACTAATTATGTATCTGTTATAATAATAATTAAATTTAAAAATTGATTGTTAGTGAGTTCAATTAAAATAATTGAAGACATAATAATTGAGAATATAATAATTAAAACATATACCAAATTTAGAGACCTAAACACTTTCTGGACACATTCTGAATTGCTACAGATTAATTTGGCTAAATCAGGTCCAAGTTTTTTTTTATTATTTTTTGGAAACAGTAACAGTAATTTGAAAATATTTTAGTACACTTTCTTTTTTCGATCAAAATCTTAATCATTGGAAAAGATAAAATTGCTATTAGTGTCCTCATCAAATTAAATTGTTGACATCTTATTTGATAGCAACCGATTGCGGGAATGTTGAAATTGAATAACTAACTGGCGAAACTCGAAAAATGAAATGCTGCGTATATCACGACTTGGTTATAAAATTCTTGCATTCTACTAAATGAAGACAAAATATGTGTTGAAGAGATGTAAAATACTGTAAAGGAGAATGCAACAATTTTGTAAACGGTAATTAAAATGTTGTAGTTGATTAAAAAAAAAATATATAAATGTAATAAAAGGGGAAGGTCCAAATTTCGCTCACGAACTCAATGAAGGAGGTGGGAAGTCAATTCGAATGAACGAGAAAGGATAAAATGTTTTGAAACTAGAACAGGATATCATGGACAAGACCTGGAACACCTCAAAATCCACCGAAGAAATTCAACATCAAAACCTTTCCCCTATAATAAAATGTAAAATCAACTACAAGTTTTAAAAGGGGGTAAAATGTAAACCCTAAGCGGAAAATGCGTTAATTTTATAAGCAAACGTATTCCTTTTTTTGAAAAAGGCAATATAGTTAATCGAAAATTAATTTTAGAGAAGATTATAACATAATTCAACAAACTAGAAGAATAAGGAATAAAAGGATATAAAATAAAATACTTTTAAGTTCGATAGAGAAAGGGATCTTAATAATTACATTCTGATGTTATGGAATAATTTCTTTTGTCTTTAGATTAAAAAGGGGAGAATCATCAAAATTAGTACAAAAATATATAAACAAATACAAACTAATTCGGAATTAATGGAAACAAGCATTTATCCTATAATTTCACAGGGCACATTGAAGCAAAAGTCTTTTAACCTTATTTAATTTGAGAATTGACAACTGTTTTCATCCTCAAGATTGAACTTAAAATTCTTTTCAAGTATTTATGTTCAATCTAAAAAATGGGGGGCTGTTATGACACAGCATTATAATGAGGTTGTCAATTGAAATAACTTGACATTTTTCTTCGAGACGAAAATGCTGCATTTGGTACACATTTTTCTGACCTGCTCGAACATTCCGAACGGCAGATTATTTTGGTATTTATGGCCGAATATAAAATCTGATGCAAGAACGTGCACCTGTCGGGAATTTCCAAATGCCAGAGGAAATAGTATTGTAACGAATTAAAGTAAAAAACTATCGATATTAATTAATTGATTTAATACTAAAAATGATGATTTTCCATTTCTATATCTGGTTCATAATAGTTTTAAAATTATAAACCGTATTAATTATGAGTATAAATATATATATATATATTTATATATATATATATATCCAACTGAATTTATTGATAATAATAATAATAACAATAATTTAAAACTACTATTGTTTATAGGCAACAATGTAATTATTATAAGATTTACACGTGTATAGATATTTATGCATGAACACGTGGGTTTTGAAAATTAGTGGATTACAGCGCAACGTCTAGGTCCGACGCTTGAGGTAAAATGAGGCATAGTTCTCTCATTCTACGCCAGGCGGCGCTTAATTCTCGAAAGGTAGAAGTAAAATCCAGGTCACCCATTGGTCAGTGACCTAGTTGTTGAAAGTCATTGTCGTCGTCATTGTTGTCCTTTTTGTCAGTTCACAATTTGTCGTTTAATATTATTTTATTTTTTCACATTTTATGGTGTAGTGGTGCAATTTTTGTTCAACCTTGTATCTAAATAAAATATTTAAATAGAGAATTTAAATATCAAACGTGAGTACAATCTTATCAATCATATCAATAACCATAATCCTCTCCTTCGACGGCGGGTAATTTGAAATAAGATAAAAGTTTAATTAAAACGCGATTAATATTTTATAACGCGCATCTTCGCCGACGAAAACAAGAGTCTTCAGGATTCAGAGATTTAGGTAACGAATTACTACTAGTTTTTCTTCTTCCTCTTTACCATTTTCCTTCCTCTGAAAACCTCCTAACCTTTTAAAGGCCTATTCTCTTTTCCCCTTTTAATTGATGTTTTCCTCACCTTCCAAAATAGATAAAATAAGTAGCAGCAATCGAGGTGAGTAAAATGATGCTTAATCCTTTGCTGAACTTAATTTAATCAAATCCCATTAAATTTGATTGATAAATAAAATTCGTCAAATTAAAAATTGGATTAATCCTACATGGACACTACTACCAAATCCTCAAAGATCCCAATTGATAAACAAATTATTCACCTACTAAGAGCTTTTGATCCTAATCATAAGATAAAAGACTTGCCTAGAGTAGGTAAGAGATTTCTTTATCAATTGAGATTCCATTTGGTATCTGAGCATCCAGAAATCCCTAAAGAAGAATCCAGCTCAGATTGTACTATTAGAGAATACCTTAGGCCATATTTGAAATTCCTCATCCCTTTTCAACTCCAAGCCTTTGAAGAAGGTATTACATATTATAAAGAACACTTTCTCCTAGCCCCTATTAACCTGGAATCGGAGATAGAGAAACTAGGAGAGGACGTAAAAAATAATAGATTTTCATTTAAAAGAGCCTTTGATATTATAGGCAATATCTACCTACAAGCGCAAACGGAAACTCTTAAATCCGAAGCGAAGCATGCTCTTTTGAAACTAGTAAAAAAAAATATCTGTTAATGAGAAATTAAAGAAAACACTGTAGTTAATTTTAAGAGAAATAAATTTAGGGTAACAAATTGTGATTTTTATTGTAATTTGTTGTCCTTGACTTTGGTTACGTTTTAGGACGTAACAGGGTCATAAATTTTGGCGCAGTCGGTAGGACACCAAATTATCTTTTGGATAGATTTGGGATATATATATATATAAACATGTAAAACGGTAATTTTGGGGACCTACCCCATTTGGGCGCCTAGATACTGGGTTGACGGGTCAGTTTCGCACGCTTCGCGCGCTCACTGACTTCAAAATTAAAATCATCCTTGGGGTAAGAGGGTACGCCAAGAGCAAACACCGTTTGCCCTAAGACCTCGTTAAAATTAAAATTTTTTTTGGCACAAAACAGGACCG
>JABFPY010000203.1:0-10019 GCA_022817165.1 Phoenoteleia sp. ZL-2020 | reverse complement strand
GAAAAATACTTTCTTAAGGGCTATAGAGCCCTCAAGTTGCCAAAAAAAAGATAGAAAGTACTTACTTTTGCTCAATTGAATCTTCCAAAACACTGTATGAATTTTTAAAAAAAATATAGCTTCAAATGTAACATTTTAATATCTAGGCGCTGATTATAAAAGATGATAATAAAATGTAAATATAAATTTACATAAAAATTAAAGTATGACAAGTAACCCAAAAAATAATATGATACAATATGTTTTTTTATTTTTTGATACGATGCATATTTCTCGAGATATTCCATCGGTTCGACACCTTTCGGACACCCTGTATATGTAATACTAAATAACTTACCTATAGTTTTGATTTTTTCTGTTTGTAGAGAATGTTAGTCAGGCAGAAGAAGCTACTTTTGGTCGGATTAATAATATATAAATTTATTTATGATATAATTCTAACTACTGAAATTTATTCCCATGAAGAAAAACGTGCGTCCTCACATATTTGCGTAATATTTGTGAAATCTTGCCTAAATTGACAATGATATTCAAACGGATAACATGCAGTAAAATAGTTGCTGTATTAATTGCACAAAAATGCTGGCATATTTCTTCATGGGTTGTTAAGGAAAATATAATTATAAACTGATATCAAAATTATATTTTTATTTTCAATTATAAAAAATATATATTTAATTTTATGTATCAATTTTAATTCCTAATTATAGATGAAGATATAAAATCCGTGACGGGCCATAATTTGGAGTTCCAAATTTAAACTTTGATCAAAATATTAATTAAGTCTGCACTCTTTATTATTATTACATGTAATTCAAATATACGATGTTTAAATTAAGAAACATTTTCTTGATATCATATTTTTCTCTGCAGAGCATAATAATAAATAATACAATATTAATTAGTACTTTAACCAAAGTTTAAATTTGGAATCCTAAATATAAGACCCGTCACAGATTTTTTACATTAACGAAATAAACATTCACGAAAGTAAAATACAACTTCTCAAAGTATAGATAAACAAAACTACATTTTTTAATTTCTAATAAGCGAATAAAGAACGTCTTTGTTAAACAAAAGGTTACTTCACTTGTGTTTTATTTCCTTCAATTTCGTAGAGATCGTTTGTCTTGCAGCACTTAATTGTTTTCTTATATCTGCATCACAAACTTTTTTTTTCTGCAGCCTTTTTTTGAGACATCCTGAAAAATATTTTTTTACAAACTACATAAGATGCACTGCTAAAGATTACATGGCTTTCTACGAATAATGTTTTATAGGAATTCATGAAGTAAAATATTTCTAAATAAAATATTCAAAGAAGGTTTTTTTGTACTTTTACGTTATAAATGCGTTATTTAGACAAAATTAAGATTATGTTCGAAATAAATCGATTAAAATAACTAATTTTAATCATCTGACTTGCACCTTCCAGTGTGTGTGGGAAAACAGTTTAATTTTAGTAAAATTTTATAGACTAATGTCCAGTCTTTAATTGGGTGGAAATTACTGCCATTGCGTCCATATTTGACCAAGTTACATAATTTTTAAAGTGGTTAAAATTTTGATGAAATAAAGTCGAAACTTCTGTTTGTAATTTAATAAGGTAAATGAACCAATACCTGACCTTTTATAGGATCAATCATCATATAATAGAAATAATAGAAAAGAAAGAGTTACAATACAACATTAGCTAATGTAGAGTTTCAATTAGGAACCGTTAATACACAGCACGCAGTAAACAAAATTCGGTAGAAAACGATTAAGTTTTTAATGTAGGATTCATTAATTATTTTTCATTTATTATTGACAAATGCAATAGAAAACAATTGATTTTGTTAGAATTAGTCGTTTCTAATTAGATGTTGAGATTTCTATCATTTTTTATTTATTGGTCACTCAATTAATGTACTACTTTCGTAACTGCTATAAATGTTGATAACTCAGTTATGTTACATGCCCTGCCATTGGTACATTGACCTTATATTTACTTTGAAAAACAAATTTTTGGGGCGAAAGGGGTTTTAGCGCAATTTTGTTTGATTTGCAATTAGCACGGATAAAGATATTTTACATACCCCAATTAATTAATTATCTGGTATCCATACAGTAATTATTCTCCCGAAAAGGTTTAAGTGACATTTGAAAAATATAATTCTTGCCTTACCCATTATCGCATCGACCTTCTCAACTTCTAGCTGAATAGGAGAACATTCTTTTGTTTTCACTCGCGTCGGATCCAACCAACGTACTTTTAATTCATCTGTAGTCCAGAAGAGGGTTAAAAGGGATCGAACAAACACCGAATCACTCTGTCTGTCTAAATGTTTCCAATTGGTTATCGGCATATATTTACCGCATCCTATGTACACCTACAATATGCATAATGTATTCAAAATACATAGAGTTTTTGACTTAGCTGGTTACGAATTTCATAACCAATTAATCGAAAACGCTAATTCCCGTACAGAATAGACCCGCGGAATGCACGTAGATTTAGGATGGATCTAGGTGGATTCGAGGTGGATTGGACGGCGAAATTTCTTCTTTCGCGTAATCGAAGCCACGTGGATTTAAGATCGAAGATACCTGGATTCCACGTTGATTCCACGTGAATTCGGTACATTATATTTATGAGTATTTTCGAATATTTTTCAACGTGGATTCAACGTAGAATTAACGTGGATTCTAAGGGAAACGAAATTATCATGAAAATTTCACCTATAAGTGCAATTTGTAGGGACTTACGTAGGACATGAATACGTTCATTTAGGTATACACTCTAGTTTTCAAACGGTATATCGTTGAAGAGGTCCATACAGTTAGCACAGCAAAGTCTTCAAAATTACTAAAAAATTATCCTACGAATAGTCGCTAATTTGTTACGAAAAAAGAAAATTTGTCGCTCTAAAACTAATAACGGAAATCTTTAATCTTGCAAACTTCATACAAAGTTAGCCCGAAATTTAAAAAAAAATTAGATGTTACATAATAAATTAAAAATAATCAAGCCAAAATTGTCCCCTTTTTTTTCGCTCCAAGATTCAAATATTAGTTTAACTAAAAACATATAACAAGAATTTTTTACATAAACAATATTTTTGTAGGCTACGACAATAAAAAAATGCAGAGCTAATAAAAAATTGAAATCTAATGTTAGAATTAATTTCGCTTATTCTCTTATTCCTATAATTAAAAAGCAACAATCTTTAGGATAAATTTTTAATAATTTCGAGGATATTGGTGTGCTAACTTTATTTATTTGCGTTGAAGTCAAAATAAACATTCAGCAATTTTGAGCGTTAAAGCATTAGTGCTGAGTTAAAGCATAGACAAATATGAGTAAAATTACAACAATAGATAAATAAACAATTCTACTTTAGATTATTTCTAATATGAATGACAGGGTTTGCATAGAAATATATTTTTAATAAAATTAAAAATACTTACACCTTTCTCGTTATTCACAGACAATAGTAGTTCTTCTATCTTCTGAGAATCATTATCTGTTTCATTGTCATTGGGTTTATCTCGTATGAATTTCTTTTCATCCATTTTTTGATCATCTTCTTCATCGCTACTTTGTAATATATGGCGTTTATGGCCTACAACCTTTTGTTTTACGATCGGAAACGCATCAGCATCATCATCATCGTCCATATAATCACTCGTAATGACATGTTTATCTGTAAAATCATTATTAATTTAAGTAATATTTCATACATGTAGTAGAGAAAAAATATCAATCTCTTAATTTTTTTTTAATTTTGAAATCTTATGACTACTGAAAGAACATTTAATCAAACAGGTTCCTTTAAATGGAGGTTGAAATAAAAGATTGTATGGATATATATAATTAAATGGTTATTGCATTGTATTTTAAATATATTATTTTATTATACAGTAAATATATAATTTTACGTTTCCATATTGCAAACAAAAAGGATAATCATAAAATTGAAGTAAACTATTTTTTTCACATTTTGTTTGAGGTATGTACATAGTTGAGATTGAAGTAGTAGTACACTGACAAAAACATAATATGAATATTTATCATAAACACATATACACTGGGGAAAAAAAAGGCCACCCTAACGCCGATCAAAAGTTGGCCATTTTCAAACTGTAATATCTTTGCAAAATTAGGTTCAAGCTTTAAAACAAAATAAAGTTTTTGGAAATCGGATGTAATTTCGCAAAGATATTACAGTTTGAAAATGGTCAATTTTTGATTGGCGTTAGGGTGGACTTTTTTTCCCCAGTGTATTTACTAATTTGCTGTTTAAACTCAGAACAAATGAGTGAACTAACGCAAAATTGTTATATTAGTATGTTTAATTTAGTTACTACAAGTGCAAACATGTACTCGAGCTACCTATTAACATTTAGGTTACTTATATACAGTGGCATACTAGCTAATATGCTATGTCACTTTCGTTCTATATTAAAATATTAAATGGTGTCTCCACTATGGGATGTATGTTTTAAATTTCAAGCTATCGCATTTACATTTTATCACATTAAAAGAATTTATTTCTTAATTATATGTTTATAATTTTTTAAGGTGATGTATAAAATCTGCATTCATGGAATTAGTGTATTTGTTAATAAAGAAGTTCAACAAAAAACAATCTCATTAAACAATTAACAGAGCGCAATTCTGTGGGACTCTGTGTTAAATATTTCATTTATGTTAAAAATATTGTCTCATGTACACTTTTTCCACCTTTTTTAATAATTAATGCACCAACTCCGAGATTACACAACTTATACATCACCTTATTAGTTATAAAACAAAACAAATGGAAACCCGATGGATGGTTTCTGAGCCACATATTTACCTTCTCTCTTGCTCTCAATTGATTCCATTATGGATGATGCTTCCCTCTCTTTTAGGATTGCAGTTATCCTTGTTTTTCCATTACCTAAAAAAACCGAAAAGTAATTAACGTTTTAGATTTTCATTTTATAATAACTCTGTATTTTTTATTTCTGTGGCCCTCAAAAATGTTGTTTATTTAAACAATTCTTATTAATTATAAATTTTAAGTTAAACTAACTTTTGAAAATTACAGTTAAAAAAAGTGATAATTAATTATCGCATTAAATATTTTTTTAATAATTCTGCATAATTTGTATATTCACGAAGTTAGTGTATTTTTTAATAAAGAAGTTCAACAAAAAAATCTCATTAAACAATTAACAGAACGCGATTCCGTGTGCATAGGGGAATACTTTTAACTGAAAAGACATATTTTTTGGTGAACATTTTAAAAGAATAATGAATTCTGCACTTATGACAGTAGCAGATGACACAAACATTATAGAAATCATTTTTCTTTTATATTATTCACCACAAAAAATTTCTTTTAAGTTAAAAATATTTTCCCATGTACACAGAATCGTGCTCTGGTCATTGTTTAATGATATTCTGTTGTTCAGCATTTTTATTAATTAATACACTATCTCCGAAATTACAGAACTTATACATCCCCGCGTAGAAAAAAACAATCTGGATCAAGTCTGGATATTAGGCACTTGTCAGACATTCACCAGACTGTTACCAAACTCTCGTCAGATTTCCGCTAGCCTTTGGCCAGACTTTTAGCAGGTTCGCGCCAAATATTTTTGAGTCTGGCAAGAGTCTGGCAACAATTTGGCAAATGTCTGGCAAGTGTCTAGTATCCAGACTTGATCCAAACTGCTTTTTTTTCCACGTGAGTCTTAATAGTTATAAAACAAAACAAATGGAAACCCGATGGATGGTTTCTGAGCCACATATTTACCTTCTCTCTTGTTCTCAATTGATTCCGTTAGGGATAATGCTTCCCTCTCCTGTAGGATTGCAGTCATCCTTGTTTTTTCGTTTCCTACAGAAAAAAACCGAAAAGTAATTATAGTTTTAGATTTTCATTTTATAATAATTGTGTATTTTTTATTTCTGTGTCCCTCAAGTAACTATTGAAAATTAGATTTTAAAAAAGTGATAATTAATTATCGCATTAGATATCATGTTTTTAATAACTTTGCATAAGTTCTATATTCACGGAGTTAATATATTTGTTAATAAAGAAGTTCAACAAAAGAATCTCTCATTAAACAAATAACAGAGCGCCATTCTGTCTGTATGGAAGAATATTTTTAACTGAAAAGATATATTTTTCGGTGAACAATTTAAAAGAATAATGAATTCTACGCTTATGGCAGTAGTAGATGACACAAAAATGGTAGACATCTTTATTCTTTTATACTATTCAGCACAAAATATTTTTTTTGGGTTAAAAATATTCTCCCATGCACACACACACAATCACACTCTAGTTATTATTTAATGTTATTTTATTAATTAATAAACTAATTCCAAAATTACAGAACTTATACGTCACCTTAATAGTTATAAAACAAAACAAATGGAAATCCGATGGATGGTTTCTGAGCCACATATTTACCTTCTCTCTTGCTCTCAATTGATTCCGTTAGGGATGATTCTTCCCTCTCCTTTCGGATTGCAGTCATCCTTGTTTTTTCATTACCTACAAAAAAAACTGAAAAGTAATTATCATTTTAGATTTTCATTTTATAATAATTAAGTATTTTTTTATTTCTGCGGCCCTCAAAAATATTGTTTATTTAAACAATTCTTATTAATTATAAATTTTAAGTTAAACTAACTTTTGAAAATTAGAGTAATAAAAATAATAATTATCGTATTAGATATCATTTTTTTAATAATTCTGCATAAGTTCTATTTTCACGGAGTTAGTGTATTTTTTAATAAAGAAGTTCAACAAAACAATCTCTCATTAAACAGTTAACAGAGCGCGATTCTGTGTGATTCTGTGTTAAAATATTTCATTTAAGTTAAAATTATTCTCCCATGTACACATTTTTTCAGCTTTTTTAATAATTAATACACTAACTCCGAGATTACAGAACTTATACTTGCACATCACCTTAATAGTTATAAAACAAAACAAATGGAAATTCGATGGATGGTTTCTGAGCCACATATTTACCTTCTCTCTTGCTCTCAATTGATTCCGTTAGGGATGATTCTTCAATCTTCCTCAGGACTGCAGTCAGTCTTGCAATTTCTTTATCTGTATAAAAAATGTGTTAATTTAAATTCGAGAATTTAATTAGTTTTAAAGTAATTTCAAAATCACAAGATTTGAAATATTACTAAATAATATATAATATACAAGGTAAACCTTGTATCTTAAAATGAACCTTGAAATCTTAAATGGAAACCCCTAATTTTAATTGCAGATTCGGATTCTTCGATTAAAATTATGTAGGGTTTACTTTCAACATTTTTGGTGAGGGTTGTATTTGGTATCTTTTGATAGACTTTTTAAACATATTAAACACGTAGTGAGACATTTAACCGTTCCTGCAGTTTTGGTTCAGCATCTATAATATTATTTAATTTAGATAGGAACTTTTAGCAAGTGTCACCATCAATGACTTATCTGTAGCCCGCTGATGCGTCATTCGGTTCCGATACTACATCGAATGAGTGTCGTTGAATTTCTTTCTTTGTACACTTACACGAAAATATAATTTATTTGCAGAGAAAACAAATATGGTATTTAACTCGAAAAAAAAAGAATTTCAATTAACCGTTATTTTAAACAATGTTATTTTAAGTATTATATGCAAATAATGTAAACTTTGCATATATTAAAGTCTCCCATTTCATTAGATTTTCTTTATAATAAAATAATTTAATTTAATTGAACCATTACCTTTTTTAAAGCATTCCGCCTGTAATGTCACAATCATGTTTGCGTATGAAATTAATTGTTTTTCCTCTGCATTCTTGCAAATCTCAGTAGAAGTAGTTGGCTTTTCTTCCGTAATTACCAAGTTATTAATGGTAGAACGTATAATCGAAGGTTTTATTACCTTTCCTGTTTTTTCTTCATATTTTTGCAAAATTGTTTTACTGGTATCATCTCCCATGTATTTTACTTTCTGCAAGGTATTTCTTCATGTCAGTTAAAATTTCACTAGTAACTATATTACAAATGGAACAAATGAGAAATAAATAATGATAAACATGATAATTATAATTGTCCAATTATTTTTCGAGCAACATTCCTCTTTTAGAAAATTTATTTTTAATAATAATTTTAATGCAAAGGATACTAAAAGAGTGACAAAGATGAAGCATGACCTTCTAACATGATTGATAAATCTCCTTAATATAATTTTTGAATAACTGTTAATGAATTGTACAATATGCTTTACAATACACATGTTCTTAAATATTAAATGAAAAACATATTTTAATTTTTAATCTTTTCTTTTAAAATTGGATTCTTTGCGATTCTTCGGTTATTTGTAAAAAAGGAAATCGTTATCTAAATTCGATTATACAAACTGTTTATAAAGATTATGTTTTATCAAATATGATCTACTACAACGGTACGTCCAGTAACTTGGGACAAGATATATAAAATCTTATTTGCCGATTACTTTAAGTCTGTATACTTTTACAAATTAATAAATAAACATATAATTAATTATTTTGTAGAATAAAATGTAAATGTTGGCTTTTTAGAAATTATACAACGTAATGTATTTAAAACAATCGGAAAATTGGATACCAGAAAATGGCATAGTATGGATAGTATTCCTTCAGTATTATTTGTATTTAAGAATTGTTTTGCTAATCTTACAACAATTCTACATTTATTATTTGCAAAATTTTTGAGGGAAGGTTCATTCCCCAGGATCTAGAAATTAATTATGCGACACAAATTTATAAAAATGGCGACTATTTTAATTTAGAGCGTTTTTAAAAGAAATGAGTAGGAATGAAGTTCCCGGAGAAAATAATTCACCCAGAAACAGATAGTCAGGCAAATAATTCACTCAGTAACAGAACTATACTTTAAAGGAGATCGATAAAGAGACTGGAGAAAAAGGTGTAACATATATATAAACAATATTAAATGTTGATTATGTTAAGCTCCAAGAATAAGTTTAGATTTGAACATTAAAAAGTGTAAAGCAATCAAATAGCCAAAAAGAGGGAACCATACCAACCGGAATTACACTTTGAGGATCTGAATGTAATCTTTGACCCACATCTAAAGATTGACAAACACTGAATATATTTCTAATAAAATATTTCTGTTTTTAAAACTTTATATTTAACTTTAGTTAGTTCAATTCTTTTTTACGAATTACCAATTTGGAGCCCTTATTGTATGTATATTATCAAATTAAAATCAGTAAAACAAAAGTTCTATTTAGTATTTTTTTGTTTGATTCCCGCTTTTGAATAGATAATTACTTACTTTCTTTGAAGATTCTACATTGTCCTTCGTTGCTTCCGATACTGGAGAACCTTTAATTTTGGCAATTGTAAGTCGTGAGCCTGAGTTCAATTGAGCTGAAATGTCATCTTCATCATCTGAAAAAATTGTATATAGTGTTAAAAAAATACATAACTTCTATATTGGACATAATATATTTGCTATACGGAAACCATTTTGGTGCAAGAGACATGTCAAGTACTAGAACAACCCAAGTCTCTTGATGATAATATGATATACGTTCCACATTGGTACGTTAGATGTACCTCCTGGTACGTCTGATGTACCTCTTGGTACATCTGCCATAGCAAATTGGAGCGTCTGATATACCAATGCGGAGATTCATAGGCAGTACGATATTTAGCATAATAATTGTTGTATCAACATTTTTTTCGTGTAGGCATACTCAAATTAGTTCAAACGATGTTTGAAAATTATATATAATAATAACATCTGTCCACATTTTTAATAAGTTGCAATATGCAATTGAAACTTTAAATTCTTATTTAAAATCTGTTAAAACGTTTTAAAGTATACTATATATTTAGGTGTAACAGTAGAAAAGCAACTTTATATTAAAGTGGGCACTACTTGCAATACCCATTTTTTAAGTAGTGTTATTTTATCTGCATAATTCAAATAATATTCCCTCTGAATCTTTCAAAACAGAAAATTATTATATTTTACTTAAAT
>JABFPY010000202.1:0-10056 GCA_022817165.1 Phoenoteleia sp. ZL-2020 | reverse complement strand
GCTTCAGAAATTAAAGAGGAACCACATATATTATAAGAACATATGAAGAATATGATATTGCATATGTGTAATGTGTTTTTACATATTCTTTTACATAATTTCTGCATAAAAATTGCATATTGTGTATATGCCCCAACGGAACAGAACCGTTCTAGAAACGTTTAAAAAACGTTTTATTGTAAGGTTAACAAACGTTTAATAAACGTTTTGAATGTTTCTGAAACGTTTCTAAAACGTTGAAATGTCCGCTTTTTAAAGTCATAGAAACGTTTAAGTCAACGTTTGTGGAAACGTTTAAGAAATTTTTTGTAACGTTTAAGAAAATTTGTTGTAACGTTATTAAGAAACGTTTTCAAAACGTTTACACTAACGTTTTCAAAACGTTTACACTATCTTTTTCAAAACGTTTACACTAACGTTTTTGCAATTTTAAAAACCAGACATTTCAACGTTTTATAAACGTTTCAGAAACGTTCCAAACGTTTAATAAACCTTTTTTAAATTGATAATAAAATGTTTATCAAATGTTTCTACAACGGTTTTATTCCGTTGGGATGCATATAAAAATGAAATTATGGTTGTATAATTTGTAGAGATAAATGTGAACAATAAAGTCTCTCAATTCAGAAGTTGCATTATTGCCCGAGAGATGTCGCTTGCACACTCGGTGGGTAATATAGGAATACTGGTTTTCAATATTTACAATTTTGCAACATTTTTAAAACAAATAATAGTCACCTGAAATTATTGTTGTCATCTAAAATCTATTTTAGATCACTTCAAGCAACATTTAAAAACAGTAAATAAAATGTATACGGTAATTATTGTTTAGACGCAGCACTTAAACTTTCTGTCACTTAAATATCCTGGCGCCCAAATTTTTTGATATTTTCGAAGTTCCTTTTTAATTTCTGAAGCTTCAATAAGCATATCATACTAATATCTAATGCTTCAAATAGGATTTCAATTATTTATTTCGTAGAGTTTGATTAAACGATAGTAAATTTACATTGTTGCACTTTTGGAGGTATCACCATGCTTTGTTCAATGGAACCCTGTGTTTTCTTACTCCTGTAGTATCACAGAAACACGGGAAAAAGCTTTTCAAAAGTGTGCCACTTATTTGAAAAACAAATATTTTTTTTACCTCTAACGGTCACTTAATTCTGGATTTACTCATATACGTTACTGGTCTGCCTGGGTATCTTAACAAATTTGTTAAGATAAATTTAGGGGAATATATAGTAAAACAATACAATTAAACTTTTCTTTGCACGTAGGGTGTTTAATACCCTAGCGGAGAATAATACCCTATAATTTATGGGCAAATTTACATTTTTTTCTTCGTGTAAAAGTAAAAATTCCTGATATAAAAATTAAAATAATATAAACCAATAAGTAATAATATCTTAATAAAATAATTTGGTGCCCTAAATATATTAAATTCATTTTTATTTTTAGGTATTATTTGAGAAATAAATGAATGTAAATGTATTTTTATAAATAATTATACAATTAATGAATTGTTGGTTATAAATGTTAGTATATTTGTTACAAACATATTATTTAGAAAAAATAATTTGAATCTTACTTATATAATGTTCTAATTTACTTTATTGTAGTAATTTACAAAAAAAGTAATTAGGCTTGAAAATGATCAAAACCAATGACCGAAACGTCGCCTAAATAAATTTTTTATAAGAATAACACGTCTGATTATTGACCTAATTAAATTCCTATAAGAAAGGAAGATATCTTATTTGTAAATTTTACGTTATACCTAACATTATGATTTGATAGCATACTAAATATCAATTATAATATAATTTATGTCAAATTTGTCTATCTGGGTACCTTTGCTCTCTTATACTACCGATATTAATATAGTGCGACATGTTGTTTAACCCGGGAGTGGGCGCGCTATGGTTTTTTCTATCATACACATGGTCTTTACGACCAAAGACGAAACAAAGATAACCGAGTGGAATTTTTGTTGATAAACAAAGAGGTCAGAAAAGTATGCGCCTACTCCCGGGTTAATAACTACATTCATAAGTTCGGTATTATTTTTATGTTCTTTATTCTTTGCACAACTTAATTCATAAAGGGAGAATATTATAAACAAACAAAATATGATTTCTATAATCAATTCTGTTATAACTTTTGGAATTACGAATTTGCTGTAACTTGAAAAACCGATTCCAAAAGATGTCAAAAAATTGACTACACAAAACATTTTTTGTTAATTTAAAATATTCTCCTTTAATAAATCTATTGAAGTACTATGAGCTTTTCCCGAAATTAATTACTTAAAATTCATTAATTAAAAATTCCCTAAATCGTGCGAGAGAGATAGACAAATGAAATAACATATCACTTTAACCGAAAATTTAGTACTTTATTTGTACGCACAAGTTTTTAGGAAGTTTTTTATTTCAATGTGAATTTAATAAACTGATGATAATTATTTATTACTGCAAAATGAATTGTTGAAACATGATGATATATAACAATTTTTATTAGTCTTATCAGTGAATAAAAGAACGGGAAAACGTTTTGGTTGGTTGGAGGCTATTTGGAAGGTAACCAATCAGGTATATTCTGCCTAGTTAGTTTCCAAAACACTTTTGGTGACAAACCAGCTAGTACTTTCATGATTCATTCTTTCATTTCATTCTTTAAGTGTTTCTGAAACTGATCAGTGCGTTCGCGTCGATTTCGTTCAAAAATTCGTTAGTGACATTTTTCAAAGTATATTTGTTTATTAACAAGTGAACAATTTAATTTGCAATTGTTAAATATTACAATTCACTATTTTCAACAATCTTCAACAATTATATTGTAAGTATTTTAATTATTTGTATTGCAATTGTATATTTTGAATTTTATAATACGAACTGTTATAATAATTTGTTTTTGAATTATTGAATATTGAAACTTGTATATATTCCTTAAGTTTAATATGTTTAATTGTCGAAGAATTTGCAGTTTACTTTAAGAATTGTATAAAATTAAAAAATTTGTCAAGATATTAAGTTTTGAGTTTTCATCTATTATAATACAATTTTAAAATTAATTTTATTTATAAACTATTAAATTTCAACATTAAAGTTTTAGACTGATTTTAAAAAGATTATAAACATTTTGTTATTTCCATATAAATTAAAATTATTATTCCATGACATACATTCATAAAATATGTTTCAAAATTGAATTGTAAAACGAATCTATATTTATCATTTATTCAATAATAATACTAATTTGAAATAAACATTATTTGCTAACATTATTAAATATTAATTTAGAATTGAATATTTTGTTTAAGGGTGTGTATCACGTCTGAATTCAGAGAATTAGATTTTTTAATATTACTTCTTTACAAACAATCATTTAAATATAAACGCATTATAAGCATATTATATCACAGATTGTTAATAGAGGTTACTAATAATATTAATATTTGATGGCAAATTAAAGCTGCAAAATGTAACCGCGTTTTCGAAGTGAGAAAAAAAAGTTGTTTGTAATATTTTTATTAATATTTTGTTACTTTTTCAATTATTGAAAAAAGATTACTTTTATAATTTTAGTCTACATTTTAACAAAAAATTTTCAATTTTATAATGTTCAATGGACTAAGTCAATATTTGCTGATTAAATAAATAATATTAACAATTTTAAACAAACATTATTTGTTAACTTTAATAAATATTACTTCAGAATTTAATATTTTGTTCTTAGACATATGAAACAAAATTTTATTATTGCACATTTGGTGCAACAGCAAAAGACACAGGTAATAAATCATTGGGACATCTTATTTAAAGTAAACAAGTCCCTATAATGAGTTACTTGAAAATAATAACAGATGTTACGAAGCTTTGAATGGTTAAGACCGAGTTTTCCAACACGTGCTTTCTTAAAAGTTTAGTTCTACAATAATCTGGATTTTCAATAAAAATAGTTTCTTCAAAAATTATAAAACTGAAATATAACATTTATATAACCAAAAACTAGATTTGTGATTATTATAATTGCAATTTACAAATATAGTAATCTTTGCAATTTGCAATGCTCTTCATTAAATTTTCATCTCTCATATATTCTTTTAGTTCCTCTAAGATGGAAGTAACAACACATTTATTATTGTGTACTCAGTTTTATTTTATTTTATTTTCTTAGTTAAGTCAGAATTGTGCTCATATCTACTTAATAATTGTCTGTAATATGTTTAAATGAAACATATTTTAATGTGATATATGTACTTAGAATACAGATTACAATATCAGGTAGATGGCACATCCAGCAGCAAAATGTTTTTTTACATGTAACAACGGTGCACATCTAAAATTTATTTGAATTTACCGTCTTCAATGTTAATTCATATGATGAAGTGTTAATCCGAAATTCCAGAAACTAAATTTATGACAGATTATAAAAATTTGTTATACCATATTGTTTACCAGATAGTTCGCACTTGGAAGACTTCAGGTATAATTACCTTAAAGGGATGGTTGTAAAACATTTCATAACGAGAAATTTCTTGGTCCTCACCACTAACTTAGCCAGCAGAAAAATAGTCATCATTATTTATTATTTTACTGTAAATTAAAAATGCAATATTTGTTTAAATATAATTATATTGAAAATACGTCAACTAAATATTAATTAATTAATTAATCACAAATTAACTATTCATTTTTTGAATCTTATTAAATATAATTAAAAATATTTATTGTATAAATAATTTGCTAAAGTTAATTATATTTAATTCGGAGTATATTAAATATAATTTTGAATTATATATATGAATATAATATATAAAATACATAGAATTCAGAAAGAAAAAAAATCGTATATTAATTCAATCAATCACAAAATGAGTTTTGAGAAAAATTATCATTTTTTTAGTGATATTTATAACACATTGCATAGCATAGTTGATGCATACGTTAACATAAAACAAAAGTATAGTTTTTCGTTTTCCTATAGAAAAGAGACACAACATTAACCCAGATATTCCATTTATTTTTGGTAGATTAAATAAAATTTTGTTGTATTAAATAAATTTTAAGAAAGTATTTATAAAATGCCTAATATTAGTACAATGTCGGCCCAGTAGTTTTATTGAATAAATTGTGTTAACACTTTTATTCAAGAGAAAATATCATCTCAGTTATTTGTCGATTGTGCTTTGCAGTCAGCTTAAAACAATGTACCCGCCGTTTGTTACCAGGTATAAAAGATGTGTCATTTAACCAATACAAATACCAACAATATTTTGATTATCACCCCAGCAATTGTGTAGCAATGAATTCTAATAGTTGTCGACCTGTATAGTTTATAAAAGTGGCTATTCTTTACTACTAGCAGACCATCAATTTTTTTCACATAGATAGTCAAGCCTGTTATTATTTGACCAATATTGTGCCGATAATGTACCAACAATTATTCCAATTCAAAAAGTATATCGTCATATGATATTACAATCGTACGAAAATTAAAGGTTCTGATCAAATCAGGGGCATTGCGCGTGAATTTCTGAGAAGGATTTTATATCCTAGGATTTTTATAGAAATTTAAAAATGCTACAATTCAATTAAAAAAATATTACACAACAATCAGAATAGAAACACAGATTTCTGTTTATTTAATATTTTTTGTTAGGACAAATAGTAATAATAATAATTTACATAATCATTATCAGTATATTTTTTAATTCCATTCTCATATTATGCGAGTTGTGTCGAATGTATATTTTGTCAACATTTTTTTCACGGAGAAAAATTGTTGTAAATTTTCTCATAAATTATACGAATTCGGTCCTGGAAGTAGCATTTTGGGGTAAAGTAGAATCATTTATAATAAAAAGTACTTTCAACTTATTACATTCTTCATCAAGATTCGGAATTTTTATAATTAGTGGAAAAATTTGTACCATAAATTATTTTACTTTTCCCCAAATTTTCCTTCTATGTCCGCTCTGCTAGAATTTATGGAAAATTTTAGTAATATTCTTTCTGCGTGCAATTATAAATAAAGTTAAATGAAATTGATTTCCCTAAATATATTTTGGCTAAATAAAAAACATTCATATTAATAAAGTATCGAGGATATTTTTTATATTGAAAAACTTTCATTAAAATAATATTTTACATTATTTTTCTTAACTAAAAAATGTCTAAAATAATTTGAAATCTCTGTAAATGGGTACTGTTTGTATTTAACATTTACATTTACAAAACAGATAAAAATAAAGATTTATCTACCAAAAAATAAACTAACATTTCCAAATATCTAATTGAATTAAGAAATTATTTATTGCTTCTTTAATATAGAATAAGATCAATTCTAATTATAACCCCATTATTCAATTAAAATTAAACCTATAAAATACTCACGAAAACCTAATTATATTTTTATGTAGTTTTACATAGTCTGCATTTTTATATTTCTGTATTTATTTATTTACATTAATTTATTTAATAAAAATGCTCTGGTATTACTGTAACAATAAACATAACATAACAGTATACATAAAATAAATACAATTAATATATTTGTTCACATATATATCTTTATGTGATACAAATTTTTTATTTTTGTATAGTCAAAAAAAATGTTAAATATATGTTATCTAAGTTGCCATATCGTAAAGCTCAAACCAGAAACAGAAAAAATGATTTTAATTTCTTTTAATTTCGTTTATAATTAGAATATATATATATACAGGCTATCTGAAAAGAGTGGAATCGGTCAAATATTGACTGGAAAAATAAAAAAATACGTGTTAAATATTTTTAAAAAATATATGTTTCAATCACAACCCCAAACCACATTCCCTGGAGATTAGAGGTTGATTAACTTTAAAATCTTAAATGAAAACTCCCATTTTTTATTACGGATTCGAATTTCAGTAATAAGAATACGTAACTTTTATTTAAAATTTGTTTTTGTAAAATTTAAATTTTCAATAGCTATAAATATTTTTAAGACCAAGACAATCGTTTCTAAGTTGTAAAATAAAGATTCGTTTGCAGCTGTTGTTAAAATAGTTTTATTTTTTAATAAAGAATCTAAATACTTCTAAAAAATTGTTCCTTGTTCTTATACAAAGTGTACAAAGCAAGAGCGAGGGAAGTTTAAAATATAAATAAATATCGCAATCTATTACAATACGCAGCTTGTTTATTAAAAAGCAAAAATGTTTTACTGCAATAACAATCGCAAACAAATCATTATTTTTTAATTTATTAACGATTTTATTCATCCTTTGGACAAACTTAAAATATTTATAATTATTAAAAAATGCAATTTTTAAAAAAAATGTTTTAAGTAAAAGTTCAAATTCTATAAGTTTTAATACACTTTATTAGTTAATTTCATATCGCAATAGTTTATTTCTTCTTTCACAAAATGGCATATTATTCCTGTAAAGTAAAAGCTTGAACCTAGGGACACTTTTAATATAAGAAGTTGTTTAGTCCACAAATATTGTTTTTCTTGAAAATTAATGGTTGTCCAATACAGTTTAACTATTTTCCTACCTAATTACATTTTATTAAGTAAAAAATACCCCGGTATTTATAGTAAATTTTGAAATTTGAACAAAGTGTCAAATGTACCAAGGTTTACTTTGGGACACCCAAAGTAACAACTTATTTTACATGAAACATATATAATTTATAACAATTTAACATGAATTACATTTGGCGAATTATTTACATACAAATGTGATGTTCGCTTCATTCGCTACTTGCAAAACCCCCGTTTTAAGCGTGGCGGCATTATAGACTGAAAAATAATATAATCATTAAAAATAACAAATTCAAAAGCTTTTATGGTTATATTTAATAGATCAGCAAAAATTCATATATATTTAACATTTTCTTTATTCTTTTCTTTTTTACTTATTCATTAGATTTTTAATTATGTCAAAGTAAAAATTTTAATATTAGTAAATAAATTCTATTATTAATAAATAATAGAAAAAAACATAAAACGAACATTAATTGTTAACTTTACTAAATTTTGATATGAATTATATTATTTTCTTGTACGAAAGATGTTTCAAAAATGCATTGCTGCACATTTTGGGTACCATAAATTGTAGATAGAGGACAGTAAATAAATCATAAAAGTATATTATTTAAACAATGAGTCACCTATTTGCGAATATCCTAAAAAATACACAAGGTGCCAAATGATTGTCTTATTTAAAAGTATTAACAGATGTCACAAAGCTTTGAATTTTGAAATTCTGGGTTTCCCAACATATGCCTTCTTAAAGGTCTAAAGGAAAATATGCCTTGCCAATCAAAGGAGTTTCTTCAAGCTTACAAAACTCAGAAGAAACAATTATATATATCCAAAACTTAGATTTGCGAATATTTCCAATATAGTCATTGGAATAATAGCAATATTTATACTTGCATATTTTTTAAGTGTGTGAAAATAACAACACATTTTTTGTCACAACTTTTTCTTATTTTCGAAATTACTCAGTTAAATTTAATTACTTTGAAAATAAATTCCAAATGAAATTCCTTTTAGGATTATGACAATGCTTCGAATACAGGTTAAAATATTAGATACACGTCATTATCTCTTAGTGAAATATTTCCTTACATATGACGAATAAAATTTTAAAATAAAATTTAATTGAAATTATGGTTATAAATATTATTTCAAAAGCTGAAGTGTTTATTTGAAACGACTAAATTTACAAGACTTTATAAAGATTTATTATGACAAATAGATTACCAGGGAGTTCGCACTTTGAGGACTCCAGGTATAAAATAGTTTAGAGGACTGCTTCTTAAACAAAGCTTCTAAAATAAAGTTCTGTTTATTTCATAAAGATACGTGCCTTAATGCTTAACTCTGACTAGACCAGTCGGATAATTGCAATAATCTTTTTTAATTTTACTTTGATTTCAAAATGTTGTACTTGTGTAAAAGTTTATAATGTTTAAAATGATTTTGTACAATATAAAAGTAGTATTCTATAGTATTGACAGAATATTCTTATAACAACAATAATTATTTAAAACAAATTAACATAAAAATAACAATTATTTTTATGAAACAAAATTAATCTGTAAGTGTTATAAATATAAAATACATAAAAAATAATGACTTTGTTAATAGTTATCAAAGAATTGTTAAAGAATAAATTAATTGACATATTATTTTTATACATAATGTCACAATATTATAATTATCAAATAACTAGTGTAGTAATTATAATTATAGGCAAATACAACAAAAAGAATGTAATATACTTTATCAAGTCGTTCGGTCGAATGACTGCGGCAAGAGTCAGCAACGAAAGACAGACCGAACACTTATACATACAGTAATAATGAGGAAAAAGCTAACCACACAAATTTTGTTTCGCGTCTGTTTTAAAACAAACTCACAAAATCAACAATAAAATGACATAAATACCTTGTTTATTAAAATATTAATCCGTTCTATTTGAGTTGTCAAATTCTGACACGCGCAAATTGATTTTTTGGCCTTTCCCGGAACCAATCTGTCAAATTTGATAACTTTTTATTTTCCTTACCTTTTGTTTACATTTTTAAAAATTCCTTTAACAAAATAATAAAATATTGCTTTTAATAAATAAATAATATTGGTAAATTTTATAATATTTTGTTAGTTTTCATTCGCCGTGTTATTATTTATATCTAAATTTGTTAGTTTATACATTGATTAGTAATATTTGTTAGTTTATTTGTTAATTATAAGGCCAAAAAAATATTTCTGATCAAAATATATAACTAGTAAAAGCCTCCAAAAAACTATTTTATATAATAAAAATACTTTTCCCAAAAAACTATTCTCCGTAAAAAACTGCTATTCCCAAAAAATATTTCCCCTTAAAAACATTTCTTCCAAAAATTATTTGCAAGTAAAAACTATTCAAACAAACAAAATTTCTTTCAAAAATTCTTGGTTATCTTAAATAATGCAAAATAAAAAATATAAAGACAAAAACGTGTGATATCATTTAAAGGCAAGATTTAGCTAAATAGCTAAATGAGAAAA
>JABFPY010000201.1:0-10063 GCA_022817165.1 Phoenoteleia sp. ZL-2020 | reverse complement strand
GTTTATGTTATTTCAAGTTTGAATGAAAGAAGATGAGAGCAGAATGATGATAGAAAGAGAGATCCGATTCTGTTTTATTATTTTATTTTATCATTTTATCATTATTATCCGCGTTTGGCTATCCTCGCGAAACGAATGTTATGTTATTACGGACGAAATATGTTTCAATGAATTGAAATATGAATGTATTTTAGGGGGACTTTTTATCAAATATAATTCAGAGAAATGATGCTTAAAACATGAAAATAAAATATCGAATTTACGAGTGTAGTTATTAAATAACATACGTCTCAACATATGTCTTGGTGGTCGAAGGGCAGGAGTACCGAGCTAATACCCATGCAGATTATGACGATCGGCTCAACATTGGCCCAAGGTTGGCGAGCGTTGGCTGACAGTAGACTTCCAACCGTCGATGAACCGTAGGAGGTGAAACGCCAATTAATCTTGGCCCAATATTGGAAGCCGACGGTTGGCGCAAGGTTGGTCCAGTTGACCATCGACGGTTGGTGCCAAGGTTGGTGCAGTGCTGATTCAATAATGACTGCCAACCGTTGGCGCAATGTTGTTCCAATGTTAATCCAATATTGACCATCGACGGTTGGTACAAGCTTGGTGCAATGCTGATTCAATAATGACTGCCAACCGTTGGCGCAAGGTTAGTCCAATATTGAGCCAATACTTGCAGCCAACTGTTGGAGTAAAGTTGGTTCAATATGGTTTCAATACTTGCAACCTATGGTTGATGTAATGTTGATCCAATATTGGAAGTTGACTCAATTTTGGTTTAATATTAACAGACAATAACTGTTAAAATATCTACGCAGCTGTCAGCCGAATTGTAGCAGATGACAGTTGGCGCAGCATCAGCTATTATAAACATTACATTAATGATACGGGATATTTTAGAATTTCAAAATCTATTTACTAAGGGCGATTTTTTATTCAAAATATTGATTACATACTGTCAAGTTATTAAAATAATACGCACAATACAATTTTACACTGTTACTTAATAATATTACTTGTACTTAAAACGATTTATTAAGGATATAGTTCAAAATTACAGTAACGGACTTAGTGTCTTTTTAATTACTATTTTTTATTTATTAAATTAATACTTCTAAACACAATCAAACTGTTCTTTCATAATGAGAGAATGGTTTCTATTATAAATAGTGTTATTTTATTAATTGTTTTTTACTGACAAACTGCACCTTAAAATAGAGATAAAAATGATAGTTTGTCAGTCAAAAATAATTAATAAAATAGCAATGTTTATAATGGCCATTCTCTCATTATCAAAGATTGTTTGATTGTGTTTAGAAGTTTTATTTAATAAATAAAAAATATTAATTAAAAAAGGCACAAACTCTATTACTTTTGACTTGAAGAAATCCCTTAAAATTAACGTACGTAATGATTGATTTATAAAATATTATAAATGTGTTGAAATAATATTAATTAAAAATAAGGAATGATTCGTAGTTGGCATCACCACCAAATGAAAAAAGCTTGTTTTACTGTTTATGAACATCAGCTGAACGTTCTTTTTTGCCTCCATCGCGATCACCAGCTCCAGCTAAATATCGACTTACTCTTGATAATATTTCTTGATCAGAATAGTTCATACTCAGGACATCTAAAATAACCATTATATTATAAAAATATAATAAAATACAATAATATATATTTTAATGCTAACTCATTTTAACTTAAAACTAAAATTTAATTTAAAAGCTTCTCAATTGATTTCAGTGTTAGTACTGCATCAACAAAGTTCTATATACAATTTCATTTAATAAATGTAGACTAATTAAGGTATCTCGATATGTTCATATAAATCAGACTTTAATAATACAATATAATCAGTCTTTACTGAGACTCATTTTTACTTTTAAATTACTTTGACAACGTCATATGTAACGTATTCGAAAATGATTCTGAAAAATTATTTAATTCCCTAAAAATTTTTTTCTTGTAACTTTAAATTCAGATAGAGAAAAAGAATTTTTTACAAAATTAGTATCCAAATAGTAAAAATATAATTAATGATTATATTTAATGTTTAGATATAATGATTATAAAAGAAAAGTTATTGGTTATGCAGTGTCTGATGCTGTGAAATATAATTAAAATATTTTGTACCATTTAAAAACGATTTTCAGATAATTTTGGAATAAAATGTTTATTTTATTTTATTAATACCTTTGAGACAAGAATATGTGATAGTTTTCGAAAAATTTTTTTTTCCTTTTCCTTTCTGAATTCTTCCGCAACCGCTGTATTCAATTTGTACATTTTTCCCAATCAGCGAAGACAATGTAGCAACAACAGCATCTTTAGCTGTTTTACAGTGATTTGATTTAATTTGAATATAGGATATCTAAAACAAATCATAATTAAATTTAAATATGATTTATATTAAAATCTTCATTAAATATTGCACAGGAAAATAATGACATTCTAAATTGTTATGTAAGATTTATATATAATGTCAAGGATTAAACATCTATCACAGTAAATGGTTTAAAACGAAATTTTTAGATGAAGAAAAATGTGTAAAATAGGCACATAAAGAAATAAAAGAGAAATGGAAACAATATAGATTTGGATAATAAGAAATGTATAGAAAAATTACTAGATTTCATAGAGATAATGATTGATGATAATCTTTATCAAAATAAGGTAAATTAACCTCTTTTTAATTGAACTTGTAATAAGATTTGTCCAAGTAGATACTCAGTTAGAAAAAGGCGATTAGTTGACGACTCGTCAGTTAAAAACTTACTTCTCTGACTAGTCACTGACTCGTTAATAACTTCGAGTCGTCAACAAATCAACATAGAGTCGCCTTTTTTTAACTGTAGATATTCTATTATCTAATTTATAGCGACTGCAACTCCGTTAATAATCATTTTAGATATTAAAACAATAACAAATGTCACAATAAGAATGTGTATTGTAATTACCAGTGACTTTCTCGTTTTTTCATTAGTTGCTAATTCTTCATCAAATAGCTCGAAATCAATAAGATTTTTTATCGGTAAAGTGGCGTTCATGTCAGATTTTAATTGATCTAGAGAAATCGCTTTGTCTGATGATGCTAAGACACATAATATTGCTTCACTTGAATGTTTAATGTCATACTGCAGGCTTCTCTTAGAATTTTCAATTTTCTTATCCAAATTTTGAAAACATTCCATCATAGCTTTTTTCAAATTTAATATTTCTATAATAAATGAAAACATATAACATTATAATGATTGTAATGTAATATTATTAATGTGCCTAAAGTTTCTATAGTGTAAATTTTCAACAAGTGTACATAATTTGGATTAATTTTTACTATGAAATAATATTTACACTACATCAAGAAATATTTAATAACCATCGTCATTTAATATTTTCTAGAGATAGATAAAGATAAATAAAAAAAGGTAGACAAACCATTAGTCAAGTCATTTGATACAATATTGTCACTAGATTCCAATTTATTAACCACAGCTTTTTTGTTCTTATTCCATAGATATTCTTCTGTAAATAAAAAATCGAAAAGAAATGTTTAGAGTATATAATTTTAATTAGATTATAAACGATAATTTAATGCAATATTTAACTACATACCCTCAGATTGGGAGTTAGATTCTTCTTCACATTGTTCATCATCGCTTGATTCAAGGACTGGATTTTTATTCAAAGACTTTCTTCTTTTTTTTAATTGAGATTCAACTGTGAATAAATATTTTTTTAAATAATATTAAAAATTGGTGATATTATTGGTTTATTTTATTTTAAATAATTAGTAGAATATTTAATTTAACATTTAAATTCAAACCTTTAGTGAAGTCCTCAGATTCATCTTCACTTGAGCTCAATAAATCTGAACTCTTTTCAATTTGTTTCCCTTGAATTTTATCTGTAAAATGAAATATTATTTACAAAAAATATTAATTTTGAGAAAGGTTATCGAATAAAACAATTATTTATTTAAAATAATTACTTAATTAATTTATTATTCATTATTTTAAACATATTTAGTCAAATAACATATAGAAATTATTTAATTTAAATTCTGCGATTAATTATAAAATATTGTTAAAATATTCAATTTTCTAAAATATCCTACTTAATGATTATTGTGAATTATCTTGATTTATTAATAATTTTAATTGAATTTTTTTTTCTTTTGTATAAAGATATATTAAACAGATTATTATTTTATTTCTTATTATTATGTTCTTATTATTATGTTCTTATTATTATGTTCTTATTATTATTATTATGTTATTATAAAAAATTAAAAATCACTACAAATCATAATAAATATATATATTATTAATAATATATTTTACCTTTCAAACTAGATTTAGAATTAATCTGACTTTTAGAAAAAGAAGGAATATTTGTAAGCGCTTTTCTTATGATATGTCCTGAAGGATTTTTATTAGGTGAATCATCATTAATCCCTGATTCTACATCTGTCGTTCTTTTGGCTCTGTTGAGTCGACGTAGTCCTTGTGTAAAGTCAACTAAATAAAATAATTTAAAAACAGTATAGTATTATAAAAAATTTGAAGATCAAAATTAACGACCACTTTTCAAAAATTGATTTTTGATTATTTTCTTATGATTGTGCCATTAATAAAGCATTTTAAAACGTCTAATATTAGTATTAAAAATTATTTGTTAGAAACGAATGCATCAATTGAAACAAATTAAAAGCAAAATAAAAGTATAAAGTACACTTACCACATTCACTAATTATTTTAACATCATAGGATTCCCAATTCTTAAGAGGTTTTTTGGAAATCTTACACCAATCTTCAACTTGAAAATAGTCTTCTTCAGGTGGATAACTACATACCCAAACTTTGTTTTTTTTTTGAATCCAGTTGACTGGCACCAGCTCGATTTGTTTCTTTCCAGTAGCATTTGTTTCATTCAGAAAGACAACAACTACGTGTGTAGTTTTATTTTTAAACCTGTATTTATTTTGAATTATTAATTTTAGGTCTAATAAATATATACATTTTAATGTTCTAAAGTTATGTTAATATTTTAATTAGATTTACTAAAACAAATGCATATAATCAAATGTAACTTTTATTGTATGTCTTAAGTAAACAAACAAGATGTGAAACAAAGAAAATTATATTCTTTTATATACTTACTTCTCTGTTTGAAGCATTATGAAATTAAAACTTTCTTTAATATGCGTTGTCACAAAAACTTTCAACAATTATCGAATGTAAAATATATAATACTTCTATATATACTTCTAAAAGTGTTATTATATATTTTCTAATAACGTTCAGTACGCGTTAAATCTTGTTTATACTCTGCACATATGCCCTTTGCAGCTCGGCGAATCAAAATACTCGCACGCAAAAACATGCGCACTGACATAACCAAATTCAAAAGTAGTTAACCTTAGTTTAAATGAACATTAAAAATTAAAATATTTACAATTTATAAAAAACAATGTGGTAAATAATATATAATTTATAATAAATAATAAATTATTTATAATAATTTATAATAAATTATTTATAATAATTTATAATAAATAATAATTTACTATAAATAATAAATTATAATAAAGGTAATATTAGCTTTAGTTAATATAAATAAATAGAACAAAATATAAATAAACTTGTAATGAAAACAAACAAATTATCAAAGGCAGAACAATAATTTGCGGCAAATTTAGTCGTGACAAGATACGGCCATACAATCAAACAGATAAATATTAAAACACTTTTGTTTGACTATCTTTGTTTTTTATTATAAATTCTAAAAAACTATGTCTAGCAGTAAACGTGTTTACAAATATAGGAAGTTACAAGCAGAAATAAAAAACAACACTCATGAAAAAGAAACAAGTTGTAAGTATTTTAATTATATATTACAAATTGTAAATCTATTTTATTTAATCCAAGAAAAATCTATATGTATAAATGTATTAGAATTGTAAGCTTTGATATGTTGATTTAAAATACCAATTTATATAATTCTATGACTGAAGTCGTAGTATTATATAAATTTCATGCTAAATTTATGCTAACTTTTTGTAAACTCAAAATATGTGTTATCGGGGTAGATTATTTTTTAATACAAGACTCTCGTACATTGATATATATTATATATAATGAAAATAATTTTTGTATTTAATTTTAATTAAGTTTAACTTTAAAACAAGAAAATTCATCTCAAAATTTTTATTTAGCTTCTAGAATTTCGACATTTGATAATCCTGTACCATCTTCATCAACTTCCTATGAAGAGCATGTACTTTTCTCAGAAGAGAGTACATCGTTAAATGGTAATTATTGATTGTTAATTTATGTTGTTAATTTGAAATATTAAATGTTGACAACGATTTTCTAAATTGCAACACTCAATGAAAAGTAATTCTATACTATTTAAATATATTGACTGACAAACAGTACTATTGTAAGTTTAGTATCGCAATAAATGTATAGGACCTCAATTATAATTTAATTTAAAAATTAATCAAGAGAAAAGTGAAAGCTATTTAGAGTAATGAATATCGACGATTCCGATGAAAATTTTTATTTAGAAAATCTTATCCTATTTTAGAAAATGCTTGATAAAAAGACAAATTAATGACAATTATAATAATTAGGTCTTTACTTTGGGTCATTTTGAAAATACAAAAAGTAATCATATTTGATTACCAGTAAAAGTATAAAAAATAAATAAAATCTTTTTATGGAAAAATGATCAAAAATTATAAAAAAATATTCTAAAATACAAAAAAAAAATATATACATTATTTTGAGAACAAAAAAGAAGACGAAAGACTTACCATGATTACAAACAATTTAATAAGAAAAAGCCTAAAAAATTGCTCATAATTTGTTACTTTATATTATATACAGGCAATAATAAATACCTAGTATATATACAGATCAAAATATTGTTAAATTGTATCGTTTGAATATTCATATATTATATTTATTTAGTAAACAGTAGTTTTCAATATTAATATTAATTATAATTATGAAAGAATAAAAAATTGTTTGCAATTTAAAACTGTAATAAATATTGTATATATTCATTTCAGAAAATGTTGGTGATGAAACAAGGGAACAAGAAGAACAGGATTCAACTTTGCACATTTCAGCAATAAATAATTCTGCATCTTCAGAATCGTCAACTTTATCACCTAATAATGAAGATTTTCGTATTGCGTCAAAGAAAAATACGTTGGATGAATTAACACAGGGTGATATCGAGTCTAAATTAGTTGCCTTAATTCAAAGAAATATATCTGCGGTAACACACCATTTTATAGACGAATTGTTATTAGTTTTACGTAGTGAAAATTATACTAATCTTCCTAAAAATTGTAAAACACTTTTAAAATCAAATAATTTAAAGACTGAAGTTCAAGTAATGTTAAACTGCAAAGAAACATATGGTCAATATAAATATTTTGGAATAAAAAATAATTTAATATGCATAATTTCTCCGAATATTTATGTGGAAGAAGAAATTCTTTTACTAATAAATATCGACGGAGCGGAAATTTATAATAAATCAAAAAATCACATTTGGCCAATACTTGGAATGGTATATCATGATAAATATATTTCAAAGCCTTTTCTTATAGCTTTATATTATGGAGAGTCAAAGCCAAGTTCAGTGACGGAATATTTGAATGATTTTGTAATTGAAGTAAACGATCTTACAAATAATGGATTGGATATTAAAAATGTACATTACGCTTTTAAAATTAAAGCTTTTGTTTGCGATACACCGGCGCGAGCGTATATTAAGTGCTGTAAAGGTCAAACTGGTTTTTATGCGTGTGAGCGATGTGAAATTAAAGGAGAAACGGTGAAAATACTTGGTACTAAATCTAATAAAAGTGCGAGAAAACGAGTATTTAATGATATAAATTGTCAAGAGAGAACACAAATATCATTTCGCGATCAAAAACAACAAGATCATCATGTGAGAAACGAAATATCTCCACTGTTAAATATAACCGGACTTAACATTATAAATGATGTTCTTCTTGATTCCATGCACTTACTCTGTTTAGGTGTATCGCGTTATTTTCTTCAGACGTTTATTCACGGCAATAAAGAACAAAAAATTGGAATTAGAAATGTTGCAATTTTACAGGAAAATCTTAATAACATTTCAAATGATATTCCCGTAGAATTTCAAAGAAAAACTTTCGATTTATTTTATATAGCAGATTGGAAAGCAACTCAATACCGATTTTTTCTGTTGTATGTCAGTGGTTTGTTTCTTGAACCCTTTTTAACAGAAGAACGTTACCAACATTACATGTTATTATTTACATCATGCAGGATATTAGCCAGTCATGAATTAGCAGTTGAACAAGTGGCATATGCCAAACAACTATTGCGTACGTTTGTATCAATCATGCCACAATTATATGGAAGTGATACAGTCACTATAAATATTCATAACTTGATTCACATATCCGATGATGTAAATAATATGCAAGGACCAATATTTGATTTTTCTGCGTTTGCATTTGAAGATTGTATTGGATTTATTAAGAAACTTGTAAAAACAACAACAAAACCTCTAAGCCAAATTTCAAGGCGTTTGCATGAATTACAGCAAGGAGAAGTAAAATCGCTAAAAGATCGCTATCCTCTTATTTTTGAGGTACATAATTCATATAAAAGTCTTGTTTACGAAATTCGAGAACGACAGCAAGATCGCGTATACATGTCTCATGTGAAAATGGGTAATATCATTCTTAAAACTTCTCATCCGAATAATATTGTGCTTATGCATAACAAGGATGTAGTTAAAATTACAGAAATATATTCCATTACTTCAAACAATGAAGAAATCAAAAATATTAAGTTTAAAGGATATAAATATATCTTTAATAGCGATATGTTTGAATATCCAGTACCTTCCAATGTAATTGGTCTAATGTATATTCGTAAATTCGATAATACCTTATATGAATATGAACTTCAAGACATATCGAAAAAATGTATCTTTTCTAGTCATAAAAACAAAGATTTTGTAATAACTTTATTACACAAATAAAATATTGTAAATAAAATATATAATTAAATTGTATTATTTATTAGAAATAGTAATACTTCTATACGTTTAATAAATTAATTAAATTAATTTATGGTTAAACTATTTGCATTCAGTTCTATCTGGGCCAATCTTGTGCCAATCATTGCCCAACAGTTATTTCTGAGTTAAAAATATACTTTCAAACAACGGTTGATTTATCGCTTGAGCCAACGTTGCACCATGCTCTGTTCGTTGGTTATCTCAATATAAAAAATAATAGTTGTTGATGTTTGACACATATTCACAAGATCTTATGGGCCAATCTTGCACCAATCATTGTCCAACGGTTGTTTCTGATCAAAAGATATACTCTGAAACAACGGTTGATTTACTGCCTGGGCGAGCATTGGGCAATTTGTTATTCAGTGGTTGGTACAAGACTGGAAGTCGACGGTTGGTTGCCTACTGCGGGTCAATTTTGGCCCATCTCTGCTCTGCCAGATTATCATCTCAATATCAAAAATAATCTTTACTGATTTCTTACACATGTCATTATAAGATCTTGTAGACAAAGCTTGCCCCAATTATTGCATAACGATTTTTTCTGAGCTAAAAATATACTTTCAAACAACGGTTGATTTACCGCCTGAGCCAACCTTACTCCATACCCTACCCATTGGTTATCTCAATATCAAAAATAATCTTTACCGATTTGTGACACATGTCAACAAGATCTTGTTGATCAATTTTGTGCTAATTTTATTTCCCCAACGGTTGTTTCTGATAAAAAAATATACTCTCAAACAACGGTTGATTTACCGCCTGGGCCAACTTTGCGCCATGCCCTGCTCATTGATCATCTCAATATAAAAAATCATAGATGTTGATGTGTGACACATATCCATAAGATCTTGTGGGCCAATCTTGCGCCAATCATTGTCCAACGGTTGTTTCTGATCAAAAGATATACTCTGAAACAACGGTTGATTTATAGCCTGGGCGAGCATTGGGC
>JABFPY010000200.1:0-10075 GCA_022817165.1 Phoenoteleia sp. ZL-2020 | reverse complement strand
TTAGTAGCCTTTTAATTCTTTAGAAATTCAACGTATAAATTCTCTGTTTTTATTAAAGATAGTGGTCATTAAGGTTGCAAAAGTGCGTGTATAATTATATATGCAATTTTGTTCAGAACTTATCATCAGTTGCATGCTTATTCATAAATGATATTATTACTATTGAAAGTTACAATTTATCATTTCATATTATCAAGAGATATGGTAATGCCTAGGACTTGTACAACAAGATATTAATCTCTCACATTCGTGTGTTGAAATTGAAATACTGTAATAATGTGGATGAATAATCATTTCATAAAAGAAATATTATATACAAATTTTTGCTTTTCCTATTAAAATATACCTGTACGATTAAAAATAAGTAGCAAAGCAATTTGTATTATAATAGTTATTGCGTCAGAATGTTAAAAATATTAATTCAACATTAATATTATTAAAATGTCAATATTTTGTTAATAATTGATGATTCGTTTAATTTGACGTAAGTATTTGATTGTATACCAGAAAACGCTCGGTGAAATAAATTCGCACGAATTATAATCCATGTAAAACAAGCGCAGATAGTCGATTTTACATAACTTGTTAAATGTTGAATATTAATTAGTTTTACAATTTTATTTTAAAGTAGAATATTTTAAACTGATTATAATTACGTGTGTGAATACATGGTTAAAATTATTCGCGTATAATGAAATAAATAGTACATTTTCATTTTTTTATTCTATACGTAATATTACTGTTTTAACAGAATTTTCAATCAGCATAATTTTACACTTCTTGAAACATAGTTGGTCCCGTACTGAAAATTTTTCGTCTTTATAACTCTCATCGTAATTACTATTGAAAAATTGTAACCATGATTCAAATGTCGGATATGAACCGCCAACATCAGCATTATCCAATGTGCGCCACTTGGGCCGTTTTGACCATACTTAAATTCAGACATTTTTGTAATACTTTCGAATTAATTAAGAAATATGGTGACATTTTAATTTAATGTTTACAAAATGTATTTTAACTTCTACAATTTTTGAATTAAAAATAAGCATTGAAAACAATAAAATAAAAGTTCTTAAACTCTCGGAATTACAATTACAATTATAGTTATAATCTGATTTATGAACATGATTACGACCATCACTATGATCGTTATTACGAGCATGATTATTAACACTACAATAAATACGACCTTAATTAAGATTATGATTACGATCTGAATTACGATTATGGTTACGATCTAAATTACAATCATAGTGACAATTACGATCTTGTAAGCGACTATGATTATAATCATAATCATCACTAACATTAATAAGTATCTGTTAAGGTGGTGTATCAAGCGTTATTATCGACATTACAGAATTTCAAAAATACATCGAAATAAACAACGATATGTTTAATTAATAACCAGAGCGAGATTTTCTCACTTATCTTATGTGTGTTTAACATACAATTTCTGCACGAAATAATGAATTATAAATTTGTAATGGTTTTTCATTTTCGAAGTGGAGAAATCACGAAAAACCATTACAAATTAACAGTTGTCGTTAAAATATAAATGTTCTTTGTTAAATACATTCTCCTATCAATACAGAATCTCGCGCTGGTCATTATGTATTAAAATAAACAATTGTATAATTATTATTTGAAAAAACACTAACTCCGTGATTTCAGGCGTGATACACCACCTTAAGGGGATTCTTCAAGTCTGCAGTCCCGGAGTTAGTGTCTTTTTAATTAACATTGTTATTACATTTAATTATTACTTCTAAATACAATCAGGCGATTCTTTGATAATGGGAGAACGGTTTCCTCTATAAACATTGACCTTTCATAAAGTATTATTAACCAACGACTTAAACTCGTTTTTTTGTCCACCTCAAAAACGGCTTTAAGTGCGCAGCTAATAATTTGCAACAAAAAAATTCTTTTAGTAGCAGACAATATTTTTCATAAGTGAGAAAATCGCCTGATTTAGTTTCAGCGATTAATTATTTATTTTGTAGATGTTATATTAAAAATTCTAATCTAGTAACTTTAGCCTGAGAAATCACATTAATTTGCGTGCGAATCATTACCATGTAGGTTAGAGCGATAATACCAGTAGTGTTCCCAAACTCCATTCTTCTCACAGCATACATACATTCAGGGAGGGGAAGGGGGAGAGGAGTGCGGGGTGTGGGTAGGAGAGGGAAGGAGATGGAGCATTGTATTTATGTTTTTCAGGTTGATGAGTTAGCAATGTTTGATATTGATATTTTTGTTATTGGTTTCTCTCGATTAGTTTTTTAGTACTTAAAATATATTTGTTCAGAAAAAGGTATAAGGGGGGAAGACGGACTTCTCAGGAAATTAATTAGGTCATCTATGGTATTTAATTTAATCTTATTTTTTTAAGTTTGTTTTTGAATTTATTTCTCTGGAGATGGTAGGATGAACATTTAAAGATAAAGTGGTGCATGTTTTCCTCACCACCATCATATGCGCATGAACTTGAGTTCATTATTTTTTTATCGTATAGACTTTATTATGATATTGATAATTTTTTATTATCAGGTAATTTAGTGAACCGTGGTTTTAGGGTAAATTTTTTAAAGAAGTTATTAAAATAGAATTTTCCTTTGTTTTGGTTAGACGATATTATATACTTATTTTGTTTTTCTATCAGTTCTTATTTAATTATAGGGAAAAAATCTGAATATGGAATACGAACTTTATTATGATAAGGGAGGTTTAAGGATATTGTTGCCAGTCGATCTGCTTCATCATTTCTTCTAATTCCTGTGTGATTGGGAATGCAGAGTAACTTTATATTTAAACCGTCCTTAGGAAGTCGGAGAAAACCCTCTCTAATTTCATTTATCATGTATGAATTGGTAAAATTGTTTGAGGAGAGTGCCAATCATAAACTCAGGCTGTCCGTAAGGATATTAATGTTTTTATAGGTCAGTTCCTCATTATTTAGGAGATTAAGCGCTCTACTTATTGCATGAGCTTCCGCTGTAAAAATACTGCTCTGATTGGGAAGCCTCTCGGAGATTTCCCATTTCCCATCTGTATAGATATTTGTTGGGATTTAAGGTGTTCTTTTGTAGCTTTAAATTTAAATTGTTTGATTTTAGTTTGGAGAAAGGAATTATGGTTTGGTGGGTGTGAAGGGAGGTTGTGTAGAAAACATGGTAGGGAGAGGTTTTGAGGTAGTCAGTTTATTTTGTCTAATAAGAATTTATAGGCTATAAGGGAATAGGTGTCTCCGACCACAGATGACCATTTCTCTGGGTTACGTTTTTTTAGTTCATTAAAAGTGTCTTTGATTGATTGTATGACTGGGTTTGACATTATTGACAGGGGCGGATTAACACTTTTGCCGCATGTAGGCGCATCAAAATTGCCGCATTATTTTAAGATTCGTATGTTTTTATAAGTATGAAGTATGTGTAAATAAAACATCAAATGGATAAATACGTGCCTTTTACTATATACTAATGAGATGGTGAGTTTCATTCACGTAGAGCATTAAAATAATAGTTCTATTACTTTCTATTAAAATAACATTATAATTATTTGTATTAGAAATTATTATACAGTAAAAATAACGTAGATATATATGATATTTTCAATCTAGCTAATTTGTTTATCGATTTAAAATTTTGCGACGTGCCTTTTGGTAAGCAAATTCGTCAATAATTTTAGAACAATCTATAACGTTGAGATACTTTTCTTTAGCGTTACATAGTAACGCTAAAGAGTTGAGTCGTTGCTCTGTCATTGTGGAACGCAAATTATTTTTAATTCTTTTTAGACAAGAGAATGAACGCTCTGCTGTGCAATTTGCCACTGGAGTACATATAAAGATTCGAAGTGCAATGTCGATGTTAGGATAAATGCAGTCTAATTCTTCTTTCCGTAGCCACTGTAGTAAAACTGCAGGATTTTTTGACTTAACTTCTGGGTCAAGAGTTTTTAAATAAGAACTTAAATGTATCAACTCCGATACACAAGCGTTTCCTCAAGATCTTCGGAAAATTATGAACATAAAGACATAGCTGCTTTTTCCAAATCCAATAAAGATAACTTTTCGAGTTCAATAACAGTCTTAAATTTGCCATATATATCTTTGTATATTTTGATTCTCTTGTTTAATTCTTCAAGTAATTTGTCAGTAAGAACCAAATAAGTATTAATTCTAAAACTTTCTCGTGTGGTGAATTCTAGTGCATTCTCGTTGATTTCATCGCATTGTAATTTCCGTTTTCTTTTTCTTTTGTTGTCTGATTCATATGTTCCAATATTTGAAAGTTTCTTGCCCTTTTCTGCAAAAAAATTAAAATTGTCTCTGTTCATTTTTAAAGTTCAATAAGGAAGGTATAAATATCAACCACGGAACTTAAATCAATATCAATTTTTTGCAGTTTTGTGTTCGACGTATTTAGACGGTCTAAAATGAAGCCTCAAACCTCGGTCATAATGGCAGTTTCAAGTCGATTTAAAATAGAAATAAGACCTCTAGCTTCTGCACGAGTTGAAGGTTTTTGTATAGAATCTTCAATTGTAATTTGAAAGACTTTTCAAAGTGTAGGTGTTTGATCCTTCTTCAGTGAGGTTTTGAAGTATGTCCCATCTTGAAGTTGATGCACTGAAGAAGTTATACAAATTTTGGAGAAATAAAAAATAATTACATGCTTCAGTACTTGATTCAGCTGCGTTTGTACCAACTAAATTTAGAGAATGAGCTGGGCAAGGTATGAGTTCGATGAGATCATTTAACTCTTTCATACGTGCTTGAAGACCTTTGTAAAAATCGGACATATTCGATGCGTTGTCGTAAGATTGGCCGCGACAATTATTAATGTCCAGTTCATAAGTCTCGAAAAAATTACATTCCTACATGTCTAATAACTACAGAAAGTTGATCTACGTGTGCAATGTCCGGTGTTGAATCGACAATTATGGAAAAATATTTGGCACTTTGAATGTTTCGAAGAATCTTGTCTTTAATTGCTTTAGTTAATATACATATTAATTCTTCTACCGTCGTGGACGATAAATACGATGTATTTCCTTTGCCACAGTTACCAAACTATTCTATGTGAGCTGCTAAAAAATGGTCATAATTCGCAATTAACTCGTGCAACATCATGTAATTGCCATTTTGATTACTTCCAAATTTTTCGACGTGACCTCTTAAAGGAAGCCCTCTTGAAACAAGAGTTATTATTGCCAAAATAACACGCTCAAGAACATTCCTCCAATAAGTTGACTCAGTTTCGACTTGTTCCAGCAGTTGTACAATTTCGATGACATACAGAATTCACATGTTCTTTACATTTTGTATGCGCATTTTTCCAATCATTGAATGCCTCTGATGATAATTCTGTTTATATTTCTGATTTGTTCGAAAATAGTAGACACACACCGTAGAAAACAGTTCCTTTGCTCTCAGAGTAGACTAGCCAAGTGCGAAGCATTTTCTCTTTACTTATATGCATGTATTCAAACATATTCGACATTAAGTATCGGGTTTTGCCATCATTATACACTTTTCTTGATTTTGAAAAGTCAGCGATTTTATTTTGTGCGAATCCATACTTGGCAACATAATTACGTGTAACTTCATCTATGAATCACAGAGCCGGATCACTTTTTCAACAAAAATGATCAGCAGAAAAGATGGTTTTGTCAATTTTAATTTCTGAAAGCTGTTCAAACTCAGTAGATATCCTATTTAATTAAAGAAGAAAAAATAAATAATAAATAATAATATGCCCAGTAAAAGAAAAAATATGTTTACGATATAATAAATATATATTAACAATATATTAACACTACATTTCTTATATATTACCAATATATTGTCAATATATTATCAGTATATTGTTAATAAAACAAACGAAGGAATTGTTCAACCAACTATGTATTTACTGTAACAAATTATTTATAATTACAAAAGATCTGTAGTTAAATATTTGGGAAATATTTCTGAAATGAGAAATAATTTTCTAAGCCCATTAAAAGTATTCATATGACGGGGGATTTGAACTCCGTTCTTCGATGTAGTACCTGAACTCCATCCACTGCACCAACAAGACCTACCCAGTAAATGAAAATCAATACAAATTCGATTCTCTATATTGTTTTTGTGTCCAAATTACAATACAGAAAATGTTTTCATATTGTATTTTATTGCATTTTATAGCAACCAATCACAAATCAGTTTGTAGATGCTTTTGAATTGTATTCTATTGCTTTTTATTGTAACAATATGACATACAGTGTGGCGAATAAACTTTGTTTAATATCCTCCATATGGTGACAATAAAAATCAATAGAATACAATTCAAAAAGCATCTGCAAAGTGATTTGTGATTGGTTGCTATAAAATGCAATAAAATACAATATGAAAACATTTTCTGTATTGTAATTTGGACACAAAAACAATATAGAGAATCGAATTTGTATTCATTTTCGTTTACTGGGTATATTACTAACAGTTTGAATTTATTGTATTTGTATATTCCATAAATAAAATATATTTTCAATATATGGACATTATATAGCTAATATATTGTCAATAAAAGGTCAATAAAAAGTCAATATAAAGTCATTATATGGTCAATATTGATAAATATATCAATATATGATTACTGTATGGAAAATATATTGTCAATGTATGATTATTATATGGTAAAAAATTTTTACTTTTACTAGGGCGTATTATAACTTTATACAAAATATACTAAAAAAATTGTAATATATTTACATAAAACTTTTTATCAATTATTAGAAAAAATGTGCTTAAACTATTTACATCGATTCCATCAACTCATAATCAACCGCCGTTACATCTTCAATTATTTTAGAGGCCATTTCATTTTCAGGTGTTCTTAAATTATCGTTCTGCTTATCGGATTCAGTAGAAACCCTAAATAATTAGAAGAGAAAAAATATTTCAGTTTTCCAATTAAATAAATACATGTAAATATATACTAATTATATTTAAAACATTATTATTACATGAAAATAATTATTTAAGAAAAAAACTGAAATTCGTATTTAATCGGCGGGATTTTACTAACTCAGTAACAGAGACTTCGAATGAACTACAACGAGTATTATTCTCACATGTGGACTTAAAAAATTCACTTTTTTTTGTCTTTTCGATATCATTTCTGTATTTCTCTTCCTTTTCTCTCTGAAACCTTGCATATTGACAACCACTGAGCCTTTTCCGATTGTCGCTCATTTCAAATATGAACATATAGCAAAGAGCACAGATGTTTTTGCTTATAAGACACGATGAGTGACAATAAAAAAGAAAGAAACAGGTTAAGTACAGATCTGACTTGTCAAACTTCAACTCAAGAGGTAATAGATGTCGCTACTTTCTATGCGATGGCATATTGAAAATAGTGCCATCTATGAAATTCAAGGTTAATTTATGAATCTAAGGGTACAAGTGACTCTAGTTTCGTTTAAATGATTTTGTAAATTAGAGATACTATTTATTTGGACTATAAACATAAATATTAGAAATGCGATACGTTTTTCTAAAAATGCCAATCGTGCAACATTTTATTTTGTAATATTTCTAAAATTTAAAAAAAAATTAAATGTGTTTAAAAAATTGCCAGAAAATTTGCTGCCTTTAAAAATTTGCCGCCCTAGGCAAATGCCTACAGTGCCTATGCGTAAATCCGCTTCTGGGCATGTGCTTCATTTTCATTTTCATGTGATAGTTAGCAGAGGTCAGACTTTGAATCTGACATGTGCTACTTTGAGGATTAAGATGAACAATTGCGAGAATAGTTACAACTCGCGCATCGTTTTTATATTTATAATGCCGACGTTGGCGAACCATACGTCTGGTGCGAGCTCTTTGAATTAAATCTCGTATTGTTGCCTTCTTAAGATGCTACTTAGCTGGATAACATTCAGCATAAACCCTTGATGCAGCACAGTAATGTTTCTCCTAAAACTAATATCATGTCTACTATTTCATTGGGCGGATAGTCAGTCATAGTGAAAAATTTGTTTTAAACTTAGATTATCTGCATAAACAGCTTTAGTTCCAACTAAAGCTGTTAGCTGTCCAAGTAAGTTTAAATAGTACATTTAAAAGCAAACAATACAAAAAATAACGCTGCTTTAGTAAATTATCAACATAAATCATTTAAGTATAACTTGTACAAAAATAATTTAGAAGTTTTTTCTACCAGTTGTTAATCATCAAATTGTCAATCCCAATTCCTATTTTACTATTAGTTTTTTATTATTAGTTCACGCCAAATTAAAAGAAAAATTCTTACACTACAAAAAAATGTTAAAAAATGTTCAAAGATAAGATAAGGTGTATTTAAAATTTCTGCAACTTTTCTATTATTTGCAGTGATGCCAGACACTTGTGGCTACATTCTCAGTAAACTGAAGGTCATAATAGTTAAGGTCATTGAGACATTTGTCCTCTATCTGCTTGTTTGAGGTGTATTCAATATTTGTCATAATCAGAAAATGTCTAACATGGAAAGAAACACCTATTGAGATGTTTTTGATCACTTGCCCTTGGCTTGACCTTCTCAAGATAGTAATTAACTACTAATCTAGTAATTAACTACTAATTTAGTAATTAACTACTGACTTTATAGATATTTGTTTAATTAAGAGTAATGTAAAACTGAATTAACATTAAATTATGAAAATATTGACAAAATTTTTATTACAAGTCTAATATACACACTATATAAACATTCCTTTTGTCTACAGGTTAGTCAAACGAAAAAAATGTGTTAATGTTATATAATAAATAATTAATGAAAGTTAAAAATCACTATCAGTATTTATCTAAAAATGCTTGCAATAATAAACAACTTCATTGTTTTCAAATATGTATTAACGTATAGAGGAAATGATAATATAATCTGACATTAATATAATAAAAACTTATAACAGTATTATCAACATTTAAAAAGTATATTAACATGATATATCATTAATAACATTAATTAGTACATTGAAAATATTCAGTAGTTAAATCACTTTGTAACATTTAATCTTAGGTACATATTATGTTTTCATCTTTTAACTAAAAAAATACATAATACTTAAATTTAAAACTATTAAATGCCGAGATAAGTATTTGTCCATTAATTATTGTCCATTAATTATTTTGTTTTTGTGAATATTATAAATATAGACAGATACTGCTTTATTTATTTTATCAGGCTAGTTACAATATACGCACAAATGAATTGTTTACAAAATACCATTGAAAAAATATATAAGTATACAAATCTTGAAAATTACATTAATTCTAAAATATCCCATTGTGATGATCATGATTTATCATGATCAGAAAATATCGAAACTGCAAAGAAACACCTACGGAGATATTTTTGAATATTTGACTTTGACTTGGCCTTCTCAAGGGCACAATTAAAATTTTAAAATTATCACTTTTAACGTAAAATTTCTCGCTGTTTTTGAATCCGGTGTAAAAAATAGGTGTACCTATTTAAAAAAGTAACATTGACCCTCAAATGACCTTGACAATCTATCTCAAGGTCAAGACATTACTACAGATAACCTCTCTATCTTTGACGATTATTGTCTAAAACATTTTTTCACACAATTGTCAACAACCTTGACAATTATGACCTTCAGTTTACTATGAATGTAGCCACAAGTGTTTGGCATCGCTGCAAACATTAGAAAAGTTGCAGAAATTTCAAATACACCTTATCTTGTCTTAGGGACGTGAATTTCTGAAAATATTTTTTGTAGTATAAGAATTTGTCTTTTAATCTGGTGTGAACTAACATGAAAATTGGGATTGGCAATTTGATTATTAAGAGCAAGGACAAGTTCCCTCGTCCACTAGCAAAACTAGGTACAAGTTTACGTCGTCATTTCTTAACCAAATTTAATAATCTTTGAAATACTTAAATAACAGAAATGAACAAATAGTTCTCTGATTAAGTTTTAACGAAAAACAACTTTTCTTTAATTCTTTTAATATAACTTACCAATTATGACGTCACCAAAATGGTTTCGATATATAAATATTTTAGATGTAAGT
>JABFPY010000199.1:0-10126 GCA_022817165.1 Phoenoteleia sp. ZL-2020 | reverse complement strand
CGTTCTGCTATTTTTGAGCAATTTCAAAGCAGTTTCCAAAATCATGATTTAAAAATCATTAAGTATTCGGAAACTCGTTGGTTAACGCGGCATGAATGCATCGACCGTATAATTAAAAATTGGGACGACATATGGACAATATATGGACAATATATTGACAATATATTGGCAGTATATTGATTCCTTAATAATATATTGGCAATATACTGCTACTATATGGCCAATATATTAACATTTTTACTAGGGATATTTATATAATTCAGGAACATTAAACACAATTTATTATCATTATTATAGTTGTAGTAATTATTAACTAAAGTTGAAACCTATTGTTTATACTGATTTGTTCAGATAACATAATATAATTATATATTTAAAAAATTCATACAATAATCATTTTCTATATAAATAAAAACCACGAATTTTTAAAATACAAGAAGATTATAAATACATCAATTATCAAACTTTATAAGAAAAATAAAAATATTAATTTAATTTGTAATTGTCTTTATTGCAATTGGTTTTTACCAAAATGTTTGTGCAAATTCATATATCATTAAAATACTAGATTAATATTCACGTATAAAGACTATAATATAGAAATAGAAAAATCTTAAAATTTTCAAACTTTTTGAAAGAAATAATCATACAAATTGTTTGTGCAATATTTACACAATGTTTGTAATTAAATTTGTGATTCTTTTGTGACACGTATTCTACAAACAGTATTCTGTAAATATACAAACAAGGTGCGTCCTCATTTGTCTATAGTTTTACCAACATGTGATTCAGGAAACTATTTCACAAACATTATACAAAATTTACATAAAGTACAACGTAGGATAAGTTTGTGAAAATGTTTCACAGACTTCTGGTTCCTTACCAAGTTCTTTCATTAAAGAAAGAAGCTTGGAGGCAAGGGAAAACGGAATATTATTTTCCACGAAAAAACCCGCGAACCAGGGTGTCCAGTATTTTATCAAAAAAACAAAAAAAAGAAACAATTCCAGTACGTTTCGAGTAGATTTCAAATACATTTCGTCAGTCCTTACGAAAAATTTGAGTTGGCATATTTTTTATAAGGACCGACGATTTTTTCTATTTGATATAGGTATGCCTAATAACATATCAATAATATTCTGGTAGCCACTTTTTTGTGAGATACTTTTTTTGAGTGGTGCTTTCGACCATGCGATATTAAAAAAATATTATTGACTTTAATAATATTTTAAGTTAATTTATCGATGAATATTTCCTATAATAAGTTCACAATAATTAATATGAAAATAAAAATATGTTAATAAATAAATTCAAGTACATTTGAAAAGTTCAAGTACATTTCATGTTCACAAAAAAATTCCAGTACAATTCCAAGTTTTCACGTTTTTCATTTACACTGGACACCCTGTAAACAGTATAGTTTACAGGGTCTATTTTTATTATAACTTTTTTTCAGTGGAATGAAGACTCAAAATATAATAAAGACTTTGCATTCACCATTACTAATGTCACGATTAATGACAATGTTTCGATTAATCAATTCTTCATTAAAAGATAAAAAAATTGTTTGCGTTAAACACTACAGAAGAATTGATTCCTTAACCGCGTTAAATATTTACTAGACATCTACAAAATATTGTGTTAATATATATTATATAATATTTTTAAATATATTGTAGATATATAGAAATATTTATAAATATGTAGAAACTATTTTTAGATATTTACTACACAAAATATAAAAATATTTTTCAAAATTATACAAATTAATATTTTTTAGTATTTAAAATAAAATATCCAATTAATAATAAACATTGAAATATTATTATTTTTTACTATATAAATGTTTGTTATCATTGTTATAATTCATCTGTTATAACCCTACATCGTAATGCAGCACTATACAGATAAAAAATTTAATTACCTAAAATACATTAGAAATGAGAATTGTACGCCAAAGCACATTAACTGCTACTGAGTGAGAGGGAAGACGAGCGGAACAGAGATACACGATCGACCGATCACGTGGCGGAGGAGAATGCTGAACAGCGCATGAGGGGACGGCTTGAGGAGTGGGGGTCCGTATTCCGTCCTCGCGTCCTCCTAATGGCATCACTGGCTCAGCCAGAGACAGCAGTGGGGACGATTTCGCTCTTCGTTCTTCACCACTTATGTATGCCTTTTCTTAGGTTCCAGCTGACGGTTCACCACGTCTTTACTACTTGCTGACATTTATCGCGGATAGTGTAGTTCCGGACAATAGTTACACTATTTTATGAACTATTTCGATCGGAATTTGATCGAAACGAATGCTCGCACGTACCCGTCGTTTATGTATCGTGCTGGAGCTTCGCACGCGTCGCGTTTTGTATAGTTTGAGTACTAGTTTTCGACTGTACTTCGCTTTAAGCAATATTGTGCTTCTCGGATTGCTTCGCGCGAATTAGAGTGATTTATCAAATAGTGCTTTCACTCATCTTATGACGCTTGTCCATCGAATATTTCGATCGATAAGGCATTTAGACGTACATTCGTGTTGCGCACTACATTTGGCTCTTCGCGTTTGAATGAATGACGAACTCCACGTCCACCTCGTCGTGTAGGGACACATTACGCGTATGCAGATGTCAAGTTGGAATTGATTGTGCGCTCAAGTATATCGTGAACACTTGGTTAGCATTTACTCGAGTTTTGGTTGAATTACAGTACGCTAATCTCATATGTTCCAAACAACGTTGCGGTGTGATCACGCAGTTCGTTCGTGCGTTTGAACCACCGAATCTTATTGACATTGCGTCCGTTCGGGATCGGTTTCGCGCACATTTTCTGTGGTTTCAGGTAACTGACTATCTGATTGACGCTGCTGACTGAAACCATTTATCCTGAGGATCAATTTTCCTGGCTCAGTGCTAGCTTGCCTACCTGATTGAGCGGGCCACCGACTCGTATTGAAGTCTAGTCTTGTCGGTGTCGACCTCGCACACATTTTCTGTGGTTTCAGGTAAATCGCAAGTTCAGATTTGCTGACTGTGAACATGGCTGGTTTAGATCAGCTCCTTCTGTCTCAAGCCTCTCTGGCCGGTCTGATTGAGCGATCCGTGTTCAACTTCAAAAAGTTAGCTAAGGAGAGACAATCCTTAGCTGCCGTACGGAGCCGCCTATCTACGTTGCAGGGCTATTGGGAGAAGTTTCAGACACAGAATTCTCTGATCGAGGCTGCAGTTGCTGGAGATGATAACTCCAAACATGATGCGTATTTTACTAATGATGTTTTCTTTGCAACATCAGACTTGTTCGATCAAGCTTCTGACTTTTTTAATGAGTTGTTGATTGAAAAAAGTAAACATCCAGCGTTTACGAAGAGCGACAGCTTAGAGCGCTCCTTCCTTCTTACGGAACCTGGTACGTCTCCAAGGCTGCCTAATATTAGTTTACCCAAATTTTCAGGCGACCTGAAAGATTGGGAAAATTATCGCGACTTGTTCATCGCCTTAGTCGATTCAAACAACAGCCTTAGTGACGTACAAAAATTACATTATTTAAAGAGCAGTCTAATTAACGAAGCGTTACTTGTACTAAAACATACTGCTATTAATGACGTAAATTACAAGCCAGCTTGGGAATTGATTAAAAAACGATATGATAATACGCGGGCTATCGTGAATTCTTATTTACATTCGTTAATTAATATTCCTAAGGTTAAAACCAACAGTGCCCTCGCTGACTTGAAAGTCTTGCGTGATCAAGCCAATGACGTTCGTTTGGCATTGATCAATTTGAAGAGACCCATCGATGCGTGCGAGGATCTCTTCAACTATCTAATAATTTCTAAATTGGATAGCAAAACGCTAACTGAGTGGGAAATAAATCTTGGTGCCTGTTCAGAGATGCCAACCTCTTCTCAGCTCGATGAATTTTTAAACACTCGAATTAGAGTTCTAGAATCCATTCACCTTCAGACTCCTTCTGAAAAGGCTCACGACAAAACTGAGAAAGGTAAAAGCTACTCGGATGGTACCAGGAAAGTCGGCACTCACCAAGTTAGTGCAGACGTGAAGCTTTGCGCTCGATGTAAGGGTAAACACCCTCTATATTCTTGTCACGCTTTCAGAAGAGACTCTGTACAACAGCGATATGATCTTACAGTGGAATATAAACTATGTAAAAACTGTCTACAGACCGGACATTCGACACAGCAATGTAGGAGTAAATACTCTTGCTCCAAATGTAAAAAGAGACATCACTCCTTACTTCATTTTACACCAGACAAGAGCTCTGAACCTACTCCAACTGACGATGTAACACCAAATTCCACATTAGGAGAAGCAGTGAACAATCACGTGGCACTTGAGAAAGGTGACTTGGTGGGAATATTGCCCACTGCCATCGTACACCTACACGGCGTAGGCGGGAGGTTTATTCAAGTTAGAGCCTTACTGGACCAAGGTTCTCAGGTATCCTGTATCACGGAGCGAGTGGCTCGGTTGCTGAAATTGAGGAAACACGCTATTTCCATCGAATTAAAGAAAGGGGGCCGCGGGAACAGTGAGCGAGTGTCACGAATGGTTAACGTTACACTCACTCCCGTTCAAAAAGATCTGCCAAAGTTCGATCTCAGAGCCTTAATTTTACCTACCATTACTTCTTATACCGCACCTACTCTCAGGAGATCATCCTCATGGGAACACCTGAAAGGACTTACATTGGCTGACCCTAACCCTAATAGCGAACTCCCTATTGATCTTCTGATCGGAGTTAGTGATTATGGCCGAATTTTGAGAGGAGGCCTCATTACCGGCCCCCCCGAGACTCCAATCGCCCAGAAAACGGTATTTGGCTGGATTGTCTCGGGTAGAGTATTGTCATGTCAACCTGACACTACTTCAGTGGAAATCAACCACATTTCGTTGTATCCCTCCTTAGAGGAATCCCTCCATCGATTTTGGGAGATAGAGGAGGTGCCTGATGCCCCTCCCCTGTCCAAGGATGAATTAGAGTGTGAACAACACTTCATTGAAACGCACAAGCGGCTACCTTCGGGCCGATATTGCATATCATTGCCCTTTAAAGGCAAGAAACCCCCTCCCCTGGGTGACACTGCTTCTGTTGCTAAGCAACTCTTTTTGGCCAACGAGAAACGTTTGGTTAAAAAGCCTGATCTTTATTCAGAATACCGAAGATTCATGTCTGAATACGAAAAATTGGATCATATGGAAAAGGTGCAAGTCGATTCACTTGAACCTCCACTTGCATATATTTCTCATTTGCCCGTTTTGAGAGAGGATAGTCAGACCACTAGAGTTCGGATAGTTTTTAATGCTTCTTGCAAATCAGACAGCGGCTCTAGTCTCAATGACTTTCTTCACATTGGGCCCAAATTACAAGCGGACCTGTTTGCCCTTGTACTCCGCTGGAGACAATTTAAATTTGTCTACCAAGCCGATTTAGCTAAAATGTTCCGACAAATCTTAGTCGATCCCTCTGATCTTAAGTATCAGCTGATCTATTGGCGGAACTCTCCTGAACAGGAGCTTAGCACTTTTGCTCTCAAAACCGTTACATATGGAACGGCTTGTGCGCCCTTTTTGGCCAATAGGGTCCTGAAACAATTGGCTAATGATGAAGGTTCACGTTTTCCCCTTGCTAAATCTATTTTAGAAAACGAGTTCTACGTGGACGATGTCCTATTCGGTTCGCATGACCTCCTGACTCTGCGAGAGATTCGTTCTCAATTGACCAATCTGCTTACGGCGGGTGGTTTTAATCTTCGCAAATGGGCCAGCAACAGCAAGGAGGCCCTCGAAGACATTCCTTTGGAAGATCACGGTCTTGCGTGTTCCAAAGACTTATCAGGAGGACATTTGAAAGTTTTAGGTGTAAAGTGGCAACCATCGAACGACACCTTCTCGTTCTCGTCCACTTTCCCTCCGGTGTCACAAATCACCAAACGGTCCTTTTTGTCCGTGCTAGCAGGTCTATACGACCCTCTGGGTTGGCTTGCGCCTTATATTGTAAGAGGCAAAATTTTCATGCAATTACTATGGCTGCAAAAGGTGGATTGGGATGAGCCCCTTCCCCCAGACATTACCAATCGGGGAGCAGAGATGTTGTCAGAGCTGCGATTGGTTAGCAATACTAGCCTTCCCCGGTGGCTAGGTGTTGAAGATCCCTCGGATCAGATTGAAATACACGCTTTCGGAGACGCTTCTAACTCCGCATATGCTGCTTGTATCTATAGCCGGGTTGTAACCTCGAAAGGTCAAATTCAAGTCACGCTTCTGTGCGCTAAGACTCGAGTCGCCCCTCTAAAGACACAAAGTATTCCGAGACTGGAACTCTGTGCAGCACATCTGGTGAGTCGCTTGATTGAGTTCGTAGTTAACTCCCTTCGGTGTCCCATAACCAGAGTTATCTGCTGGTCTGATTCTCAAACAACCCTGCACTGGATCAAACTTCCCCCTAGCACTCTGAAGTGTTTCATTGCAAATAGATTCTCTCAGATTCAATCAGTTTCACTGATTGATCAATGGCGATACGTGCCTGGTGCTGACAATCCTGCAGATTGCGCTTCGCGCGGGTTGTCCTTATCTGAGTTGCTAAATTTTAAGCTTTGGTGGCAGGGTCCCTCATGGCTGATGCTATCGGCGATCAATTGGCCCAGATCTGATATAAACCGACCCTCTGAAGTTGACGCCGAAGTCAGATTGACTCATAGTCATACTACGATTGTAGCTCCTAGTGAATGGTCAATCTTGACAAAATATTCTAGTTGGATCACCCTGGTGCGGATTACTGCATTTCTCTGCAGATTCATAGCGAACTGCCGAAAGTCGTCCTTGAGATTGGTTGAGAAGAGTCTTTCTGCAGTCGAATTGAATGATGCCGAACGCGTTCTGATCTCTCATGTTCAGAGAGTACATTTCGCAAATGAAATCAAGTCTCTTTCGAAGGGTCAGTCCTTGCCTTCGAAAAGTCCGATTCTCGCTCTCACCCCCTACCTTGATACAGATGGACTTTTGAGAGTGGGTGGCAGATTGGAAAACACCTTACTATCTTTCGATAGGAAATATCCGTACATTATACCAAAAGGAACTTTGGCTAAATTATTAATTCGTTATTACCATTTAGAAACTAAACACGGAGGCATTCAAGTTACTTTACGAATCCTTCGAGATAAATATTGGGTAATCTCGGCTCGCTCCGTTGTACGTAGGATACTTCATGATTGTACTACTTGTACTCGCTTTCGGGCCCAGCTTAGCCAACAGTTAATGGGTCAGATACCTTCCTCTAGACTCGATATGTCTCGTCCGTTCACGCACACGGGAGTCGATTATGCTGGACCCGTGTTGGTTAGGTTGGGCTCTGGAAGAGGAAGGAAGTCCCAAAAGTGCTATATAGCATTGTTCATATGTATGAGCACTCGTGCTATTCATATTGAGGTAGTCACTGACTACACCTCCAACGCTTTCTTAGCTGCCTTTGCAAGATTTGTTGCTAGGCGAGGTTTGCCCACGAATATGTACTTCGATAATGGCACCACCTTTCAGGGAGCGGACAGGGAATTGGCCCGTCAGTTTCAAACAGCGTTATCGGATCCTGTTATTGGAGATCGCATGGCAAATGATCGTGTCTCGTGGAATTTTATCCCACCACATGCGCCCCACTTTGGAGGGTTGTGGGAGGCGGGTGTTAAGTCTGTGAAGCATCATCTAAGGAGGGTTTTGGGTAACTCTACACCGAGTTTAGAGGAACTCCAAACTCTTCTCTGCGGAATTGAAGCCGTACTGAATTCCCGGCCTCTCACTCCTTTGAATGATGATCCGCACAACTTCGAAGTGATTACGCCTGGTCATTTCCTGGTCGGCTCCCTGTTGACTGCGCCGCCAGCACCGCCATTGCTCGATGCCAATCCTAATTACTTAACGCGTTAGCAAACCATGCGAGCCAAACTCGAACAGTATTGACACCTATGGTCACACGACTTCTTGAACTCGCTTCAATCTGAGACCAAGTGGCGCACGACATACGATAATCTTCGTGAAAACGACATTGTTCTTGTCAAGGATCCTTTGTTACCACCTGCGAAGTAGTCTCTTGCGCGTGTGGTAAACGTCATTCCTGGTCGAGATAAATTGGTACGAGTTGTTGTCGTGCGAACTGCGACTTCAACCTTTAAGCGAGCGATCAAAGATCTGTGTAAGTTACCAATAGAGGAAGCCAATCCTCTTAATGCTTCTGCAGAATCGTAACGAAGCTCTGCCATTTTTTCAAATATCCCTTGTCGGATTGCCACCTCGAATGGCGGGTGGTTATCTCGTTTCGTTCCTTTGTCCGGACCGAGGCGGGTGGTATGTTTAGGATTGTAAATAAGTTCTAGCATAAGACAAAATCTACGATTGAGATGTTTATTCGATTTAATATTGTCGTGTTTATGTTTCTTATGCACACATGTAAATACTCTCTTGTTTCGGTGCTCTTGCCTCGACTTTTCTTTTTGAGTCGAGAATTAGTGTGTGAGTGAGAACTCGATAAGCTAGTCAGCGACGCGCTCCGCTAGAATGTAATGCAGTGACAGAATAAAGTAGTTAGACACCGAGTACGGAGACTGGTGATTTTGATCGAACCCTTTCCAGTGCTCAACACATGATTTTCAACTAATCCGGAAGTGGCCCTCCAGCTTTAGCTTTCTTTTATTTTTACTCCACGTGTGCAACTTTAGGGGTACATTTAACCCCTTTGCGCTGCAGTAATTTAGCAATTTTTTTAGCAATATTATATAATAAATTAGTATAATTTATACAAACCGGGGCAAATAGCGCTCTAGGATGTCGACCTTGAAACACCTCATTAATGAAAGTGCTACTAATAACTTAAATTATAGGCATTAGTGTTCACTAGGAATAGACATTAAAAATTATATAAGCGATTATGATTTCATTTATGAATTCTGATTGAATCTTTCAAGAAAAGAAAAGAAAATTATTTACATTATTTATTAGAAAACTGTCGTATAACTATTTTATTCAGTTGATTTATCACACGAGGATTTCAGTAAAATTTAATTGTATGCTTGTGCTGAATTTCAAAAAAACAAAAGAACACATCCGATAAAGACAATCATTGATTTGATTTTAAATGTCAACTGCACAATCATTATATATGTAGATAATTGTATATTAATGATACTCAATGATGACCTAATGTTGCGTGCTAATTACAATTCATTCCAGCAAGTAATTATTAATTTATTTAAATTATATTCCCACAATGTTTTTTGAGCTTTCATTAAAATACATTATAACTTGTTCGAATTTATACAACAAAAAACTGTTACGAATAAAATAAGTTTCAATAATTTATAAATGTATTCAATATATTTGTGGAATTTTTCTTATTAGAGTTTTAACAAATAAATTATTCATTCTCACTAAAATTCTAAACCACGCAAAACATTTAAATTTGTTTGTTTTGAACTTGTACAAATATGTTTTTAGCAGGTATATTTGAGCAATGCAAAATCTTTAATTATCTGAAAAAGTTTAGTAACAATGTTTAGCAATTATTGTATATTAAATTATAAATATTTGTTATGTTGTTTTGATATTGAAAAGAAGTATCCAGTTTCAATGCTGACGTCACCAGTTAGAAAAGACATCTTGAAGTCACGTCACATAATATCAACCCACTACGTCTATCCTGTCTCGAAATTAAATTGAAGCTGTTTGTCTACCATGTCAACCATATCCAACAATGAATTCTAAATCCTTGTCATGAATGTTCAGTTTAATAATTAGACTACCGAAGTTTATGCATTTAAACTAAACGATAGTTCAATGTTATAGATCATAGTTTTCCTACTTTCATCGCAGAGTTTACTTCGGGAATTATTAAATTATCAATTACTAACAATAAATCAATGCTGGTCTATTAATGGCTACCGATGGTCATGTCTTAATATCCATCGATTTTGGGATATCTGCATAAACCACGTAAACCGCTTACTGACTGTCGACATACATCTTTGACCTAATCTATATCCAATTGTCTTCAAAATTCCTTCATGTTCCATTTGTGCATTTATTTTTATATTTATTTTGATTATTTATTATGTTATAGTCTGAAC
>JABFPY010000198.1:0-10127 GCA_022817165.1 Phoenoteleia sp. ZL-2020 | reverse complement strand
AAACAACATTTTTTAATGATCATTATAAAACTAACTATACTGCGAACAACCCTTTAGCTAGAATGAGTAAAGCCGTGAATACATATAATATTGATATATCTGTGATGGAATGGTGTGATTTACTACGTTTTATAAACTCTACTGTTTTAAAATATGAATGAATTTTGAATCAACTGTTATGTATTATATGGAAATTCTACAAATTGTTAAACCTTTATATATTTATATTATAATTCACACAAAATTTAAATTTTAATTATTATAAATTATTGTACATTATTTGGACATCTAGTCCGTATATTATTATAAATAAATAAATAAATAATATTACATATATTATTTAATGAAATTATTATAAAATATAATTTTCATAGTAACCGTAATTTTCATTATAACGCTAGCCTTCAGCATAAGACCCTATTTAAAAGTTATATCAAATTGATAGTTTGTGAATTAAAATATTTTATTGCATTAAAAAACATATTTCATTATTTATATATATTGAATATATTTACATTTTCAATTATGTTAAAAGAAATCTACATCTATCAGTTCTTAATTCAGTTTGCTTCAATTGATATTATGAACAAAACTATAATTTATGAGAATTGTATATACAATTTAAATTTTAACATTTATGTGTAAAATATTAAATAACAATTAATAAGTATATCTACTAACACACACAAACAATTTAAAATAATTATTTCTTTTCCAGAGTTTTACTTGGAACTTAGGAAGGCCAATTGATGAAAGTGAATCTATCCAATTATCAGTTGTAGCTCGAAGCATATTGCGACAAGAAAAGGTGATAGCAAAATATGGTTTAATTCTCCAAACTGTCGTCAGGGAAGGGAGAATTTCTATAATCGATTCTTTGGTAGACCTCAATAACAAACCTCTTCCGGTATGTATAAAAAATTCATATGTTAATCTTAATACAACATTGGTGGATAGCAGCAAAATCAATTTGAAAAGTAAATATTTAAAGGAGAATTTAAAATTTATTATAAAAAATATAATTCTTTATTTATTACTAAATACAAGACAGCGTATTAAATATAGAGATGTTTTTTAAAATGTGAATTAACAAACATAAATATGGAATAAGAACTAGTCTAACTATAGTATACAATATAATACTGCCCATCACCACTGAAAATATGTTTGTATATTGGACCATACGTGGAAAGGTTTTTAACTGGGAAGATTAACCAACTATTGGTAGGAATAACCTGATAACTATGTAAGTGACCATTAAAACCATTTGTTCCCCAAATCTTGATTATAAAGTAATATTCACGGTTTACTTCAATAATATGAAATATTTCGGCAAAGTAGGTCAATAAACCATCACAGTCATAATCTATAAATAATCCTGGCTTGTAAATATAATTATTTACATGGATCCACTTTGTACTGAGGATTTTAGTCAAATGTGATATTGAAAAACAAGCATTAAAATCATAATAGTACTTCAGATCTTTCAATATGCATTCTTTTGTTGGTCCTAAATTAATATTACTTTTTGAATTTGTATCACTCAAGAAGTTACATGCTAAAGTTAATTGATGTTTATTAGCTAAAGACAACGGTACATTTCGACGGTTTTTTGTGTTTTTTGCATAAGCAGATATAGCACGATGTTTTGCCTCAAAACGCATACACCAATAATGAACAGGAGGTCCGATATCTCTTATATAATCTGCATAATGCAATAAAAAATGGTGCTTAGGTTTGAATGTTTCTTCTGGGAAAAGTGTCTTTCGTTTTCGTAAGTAACACGTAATTAAATTTCCAAGAACAATTTCAATTTGAATTTCCAAACTTTTACTCAATAAAATGTCCAAAATCTGTCGCAACATTAAAAACCATTCCCATGTAGAATCTCCTTCTAATATTATATCTCCAATTATCAATGGAACATATTTTACTAATGACAGCATTTCTGAAGCATACATAATTATACTGCCCTTTTTCAACTGAATTTCTGAAATTGGAGGTGGTTTATCTTTTTCGTTGATCCCATAATCAAAAGCAATAATTTTGGCATTAAGCGCATTTAGAGAAATCTTGTATGTTTTTAATATATAATTAAAAAGTAATGCTGTGTCATAACGACATAAACCAAGTAGTACATCGTGCATAATATCACCCGATTTATTTTTTACAGCGTGATAACTTTTTAATTCGTTAAACATACAGACAGATACAATTCCAGTTTCAGAAACATTTTGTTTTGCCAAATCGGTTTCATAATTGTCCTCGGTACGCATTAGGTCACGATTCAATTCAAAGGATTGACGTATCGTTTCTATATCAGTTTTGCAAGTTCTACATGGAAATTTACTATTGAAACTTTCAACAAATCCAGTCAAAGCATGGATTCCCAAATTATCCCCCAACAATAAACCTAAAACAAAATAGACTTGATAGCTTTCATCGTTAACTTGTATTGTGATCCCTACATTTTCAAGGAATTTAAGTTCATTCAACAGCTTGTTGAATATTCTTTCAGTACCGTAATCTACTCTATCAAGTGAATGAAACAACATTGCAAGAAAAATGTTATTTAAATCTGAATGATATTTTGCAGGAAATGCTGGAATTGTATAATAAACCCCACCCAATTTATTAGATGTTTTGTGTGGACCCAACGGATTATCAATTGGAAAGTCATCAAAATAAACAAATAGTGGAACAACAAATTTATCACTGAATTGTTTTTTTATGTCTTTCCATAAATAACCTTGACAAAAATTTGATATAGAATTACTTTTTTCTTCCCATTTTCGCATTGAGTCTACCAGTACTTCAAAATTGTTAGAATGTTGTAAATAAGTCTCTAACGTCAACTTTAAAGGAACATATTGTCCAAAAACAGAGGAATGGTCATAATATTTTTCTCCTGTTTTTGATTTACATATTGATAATTCGTCGGCAATATACATTGGTTCTGGTTCAACATAATAGTTTTTACTTTTATAGTACTTGTCTCTCAAATGTTTTGTACCAACAGCAGCGAATGAATTGATTAACGCATCAAACATTTCTTCGATTTGCTTTTTCGTTGAGTCATCGCATTGTAAAAATGGAATTACAATATTCCTCAAACATTCGATTACCCCACTATCTAAAAATGTTTGCAATTGTTCGATCATGATTTGTACTACAGAGTGCGGAATGTATGATATAGAATTAAATTTATTAATCAAAACTTGCGTCGCGACAGATAATTTTTGCTTGAATGTTGCAATATTTGGTACATTAAAAACGTAATCTGTATTATTCTGAAGATCAATCGTAGTTTTTAATTTTTCAGTTTTTTCCGTATCAACTATGACATAATTTGTATTCGAAATTTCGTCCATAATACAGCGCTTCATAATATCGTCGTTATGTTTTAAGCAATCATTTAACAAGTGCTTTTTAAATGTAGCTTTCGTAGAGAATGTTCTTTTGCAGCCAATTTGTGTACATTTATATGTAGAAGCTTCCGTTAGACCATGAAACAATGGAAAATGGTTTTGGAATGATTTTATACTGTCAAAATTTTTACAACATTCTGAGCAATAAAACATTTTTAAAATAAAGTATACAATATTAATCTAATAATCTTGCGCAAGTTAAAAAATTAAATAAAATAAAATAAAATAAAATAGGTAATTAATTACATTATTGTTAAATTAGTTATTCATATAATAATAATTTATTTGAAATAAATAATTAACGCAATTGTTCTATGCTACGAAATAATAAATAAACGAAACGCTTATTTTTTCAACGCATTTAAAACAGTAGAAATGCTTGTGAGTGCTGGAATCTTGTTGTCTCCTGGTACATAAATGTTGTAGAACTGTTGTTGCAAAAGTAACCATATATGCTCGCAATCAACTGGATATTTTAAATTCAGTGTGAAGAACAATTTAAATGTTATATCTAAAGCTCGATTAGACGAATTAACTTTCCATGTGATTCCATTAACAGAGACGTAACAATGTTCAACTTTCAAGATTTCTCGAGCAACGATAACTACAACTGGTTGCGATCTTAACTTCAGTTTCTTGTAGCGGTCCGTTCTACGTTCAATACTAGGAAATAAATCATCTTTTGACTAAAATAGTAAAATAAAATATTTAATTAGATAGGAGTTTAAAATTAAATTGTATACGTCATTTCAATTAAAAACCTTGCACCAAATGACGAAACTTTCTGCTGATTCGGACACAGTTGGTTTTATTGTACCACTTGGTGTTTTCATACGTCCTGTCAAAGGTACTAAATAAGGCAGTAAAATTGTTCTTAGAGCGTCAAGATCTGCATTTTCATTGCTCAATGATGATTCGTACAATTCACACAAAGTTGATGCGAACGGAATATGGATATTTGATTTTCTTGATGCATAAATAGCAGCAAATAACTTGGCGAAATTTTGCTCTAAAGCCAAATCTTTATCAGGATAGAGTTTCTCAAAATCTATATTAACCTGTTAATAATAATACAAATGTAAATTAAGTGTGATTACATTATTAAATGTATACTTTATTTTCATATTATAATATTTTTTAGAAATTTCAAAATCGCAAAACATTTAAAATGAAATTTAATAACCATTAGTAGAGATCATTCCCAATTGTGTAGAATAATTTTTTTTATTATTCCTTTAATAGTTAATGGATTATAATATGGTATATGAAACATTTAAAAATTGATTTATATTAAAATAATTTTTTCAATTTTAAATATAATTATTTTTCTTCTTAAAATTTAATTAATTTCAAAAACAAAATATCGTTTTTCTTTTGTTGAAAAATATATTATTACCAAAAAAAAGGAATAATAATTGCATTAAAACTTTAGAATTATATTTTTATATTTATATTATACGATATAAAATCTAATAGATTGAATCTTTTAAGATATATTAAAATATATCTTCAATACTCACTAATTGAGGTCCATTTCTGGTTTGGTAAATTGGCCATTCTTCAAAGGCGTTCAGATTTTCCGCAGTTAAAACGCGTTGTCTGCGATATTCATACGTGGCTAACCAATACTTTTTGACGTCGTCCCATGGTTCTGAATTTTTCTCCAGCCACTGTAATTGTGTGGCTATATTATCAGGAACTATAATATAAAAATATATTTTAAATATAATCATAAACAATAATAACATTTTTAAATAAATTAGAATTATTATTATACTTTGCACAGGAACACTGGACAGTTTTGTCGTAGTTTTAATTCGATTTTGGATCCGTTTTTTAAGTACACCGGAACTCGTCAATTTGAAGCTTACATTTCTCCACTTATCGCTGATTTTTCCCTTCGAATTTTTCGAATCATTTCCTTCACTTGAAGCGCGAATAAAGTAGCTCTCCTATTAATTATGTTATGAAAATGTATACATTGTAAAAATAATTATTATTAATGCATAAATTAACAGTATGCATACCAGATTCTCGGTAGGAAATAGTTCACAAATTTGTTTAGAAACGTTTTCCAAAAACCATTGAGTATTTCTGCAATATAAACAAATTATTTATTTATTAAATTTTTATTTGAAGTAAATGTAAAAATATTCATTATTAACCATGATTATAATTTATCATTATTAGTCTATATAATTTTTATTTAAATCTAATTAAATGATTTTGTTAAATGATTACTATTCTGATTTAGAATGTCATTATAAATATATAATTTATTGTGTTATATTATTAGATTAATTCGCAACTGATTTCAAAATAAGGTACACTGAAAAAATTATATTGTAAAGAAAACTAAGTAGACAGCTTTCATTAGAATATAATTTGCAAAGAAACTACATAAATAGTTTTCTTTACTATTTGTTTTCTCAAATATTCCATATAAATATCAAAATAGTAATTATTAAATAAAATATACCTTATACATTTCATATCACAACGGTTAATAATAAGCGAAACTATTAATTTCCGGCTTTTTTCATCAAGATTCTCATTTTTTTTGTAATTGCATAAAATTACTTGTCCTTCAAGGGAATCTTGTAAAATGATGGTAATGTTCTAAAATAATTATTATTTATTAATATAAAAATAGAACAATACTTATTTATTATTATGAAAAATAATATCACCTTTAGAGTTAAATTATCCTCGGTTAATGTAAAAGCTGGCGTAAATGTTTTCTGTTTTGAAACTATACTATTTTCTGAACTATGTTTATCTTGGTTATGTTTGTCTGAATTTGAGGTTATCGATGTATCGACTTCTGATGTTTTTCTTGTACTTTTATTTGGACAACTTTTTTTGCAAACGTCTAACGGGACCTCATCTAAAACGTTTTCAAGTCGACGTTTCAGGGTTGAAAAACTTGTTGACACTTCAGGCTTAAACTCAGCAACTTGTAAACAAGTTTCTTCGTTAATCGCAACTATGTCACTCGAAATCTGTAATCAATTTAAGAACAATTACATAGGCATTATATATATAATATATATTATTTAATGTATTATTATGCTTGTATGTACACTTACAGTAATTGGTGGAAATTTGCATGCATTTTCAATACTCGTGTGTCTTTTGATGTTTTGACACAATTTTATTTTATTTCCAAGCGAAATATTTATTTTATATATGTCAAAATCATCAGGAGTTAAAGACAACAAAGTATCAAAATCTATATCTAGTTCTGGAAAACACACATATTCAAATAACAGTTGAAAAGCTAAAAAAAACCTTAATTATAGGTTATGTAATGTATTTTTATTATAACCTACCAATCAAAGTATCGATGATACTTTCTTCCATTTTCCATTGTCGTAAAATCTTTACTAGATCGCCCATGATCAAATCTGTCACAGTTTTTCGTCGTTGTTAAACCGCTAATTTAAATGCCGCTAATTTATCTTATACTAATGCTAATTCACATATTTGTGTTTGTGCATATCCCATGACACCTAGTGTCTTTAATTGAAGGTAAAGCATATTTCTTTTTCACTGAAAAAGATTATGCTTTGATTTTGAATGAAAACAATTTTCTTTCTAAAAACCAAGTATTTTTGTTTCTAAATGACCGTGCATTGATTCAACAATAATGCTTCTACATTTAACACAATATGTATTCAAAGAAAAGGTTTATGATTAAAAAGATACACTTCTTCAATGAAATAGAAAATTTTTTAGAGTGTTGAAACTGTTTATAGCGAATTACTAGTATTGGACAAATAAAATTGAAGCATGCTAGACTTACTCGATTTTACATGATTAGTGCTGTGAAAAATGTGATACTTATTTAACAGTAAAATAACTTGTTTTATATGTAGAGTATTATTTATTGACGTTATTTATTTCTGTTAAATTGCATGTAGTTTATTTATTTCTCAAAGTTAATTACATTAACAATTACAGGTTCTCTTCAATTAATGTTTTAAAATATAAGAATTTAAACATGGCTTCAAATCCCGCGTCAGCATTTGAAAAAGAATTGTTTCGTTGTATTCTTAATATGTATGCTCATCCTTATTTGCCCAGATCAACGGTAACTCATTTTTATTCGAACATCAGAAATATTATTTATGTCCTTTTGGATTCAATCGAACAACAAATAAATTCAGTTGTAAAATCGAATAATACATACAGCAAAACTAAACAGAAAATTGGAAATATAGTGAATAATTACAAGTTAGAGTTAGATAGGTTTAAATCTGAATATTTAATTTTGAAGCATTTGGAAAAACAAAAATGCTTTATTAATCCTCAGTCAATACTTGTAGGTGAATATGATTATGTAAAAAATGGCGTTTTATGTTTCGAAAAATGTTTCGTGCAAGTTGTTCCTTTAAAGTCTATATTAAAATATTTCTTTGAAATGCCCGGTGTATTTAATTCGGTTAATACTTACATGATGGAGTTACAAAGCAATAATTATGTTCTATCTAATTTCATTCAAGCTAATTTGTGGCAAACTAAAGTTGCTTTGTATCCTAATAAAATTATATTTCCTGTAAGTGTTTATTTTTATGAATGCGAAATTAGAAATGCCCTCGGATCCCATGCTACTGTGCACAAGCTAGGAACAATATATGTACAAATTTTATGCCTCCCTCCAATCCAGCGAAGCAAATTAGAAAATATTTTTCTTGCGGCTTTGTTTCATTCCTCCGATTAAAAAAATTTTATGAGTACAGTAGTTTTAGCTGAACTGATTGAGCAACTGAAAAGTTTACAAGAAGAAGGAATAGAAATTACAATCAATGATTCCAAATTGCGCATTTATTTTGCTTGTTGTATTGTTATTGGAGATAATTTAGGTGTTAATGCAATTTTAGGTTTCGTTCAGTTCTTCAATGCCAATTATTATTGTCGTCGGTGTAAAAATCACAAAAATACTATGAAAAATTTAACTTATTTTGATCCCACAACATTGAGAACCGAAACGAGTTACATCAGTGACGTTGCAATGAATGATGTTTGTAAAACTGGAGTTCTCGAAAACAGTATTTTTAACCAAATTCCATCATTTCATGCAACTAATAATCCATATTTTGACATTGATCATGATTTATATGAAGGAATTTATAATGGAGAAATAAGTGAAATTATTTATCAACTTGTTATAAGAAGTTGTGCCATTATGTAATATTTCAACAATGCGATGTGAATCAAAGCATAGACAGCTCACACTAGCAACTAATGCTGATGCAAGTAACGTTAACTTGTGTAATATCTTAGCTATTCGACAACAGTTAATACTGAGCAGTGTATTTTATTTCAATAAGTCGTTTGAAATTATTATCAAAAAAACAGTTCGCGACAATGTTGACCCATTTGTTCATAAAAATATGCAGGAACGATTAAAAAATCAAAAAGAATATTCAATATTTCAAATATGCGATTACTTAAAAATGCAAAGTATTGTTTACAGGGTTGGAAATTTTATTGTAGTGGATACCGAAAGTGATGATCCTGTTTTCGGAAAAATAGAAAACATATTGTTTTGCGAAAATAAAAATATCTTTTTTCATTGCTCAATTTATAAATCAATAGATTATGATAATCATTTGTGCGCACATGCAATTGAAAAAGTTGGTGACCAAAGAGTTTTATTAAATCAAAAAAATATGCTTTATTTTAAGCCCCAAGTAATGGTTATGTCAAATAATAAGATATATATTATTCTTATGGTTAACTTATAAAATTGTGAATATATATTTAAATTAATTTATATTTAGATGTTTATCCTTATTTAACCCTGGAGCACCTTATCACAATTTTTTGAAGTTTTATCGCTTATTCAATTTAGTTAATGTTATTCAATATAATTGGATCGATACTAAAAGGTTGGTTTCTTGAATTTGCATGATCAAATTGTTTACTACTAATTGAATAAATTATTAATAATTGATATTAGCAAACTAACTTTATTTGTTACTGCTGCATACAATATTAATTCAAATCATTATGATTTTAACTTTACGAATGCAGTACATAAAATTGATTAATAGATAGTAATTAATTGATATTATATTATTAATTTTGTACGCTATAAAATTGAATGGTTTTTTAGTTCATTTACTATTTAGATGTAAATAGTAAATGCATTCTCGGTCATTCGGATAGTACAATCTAACCTCAATTTGATCGTGCTATTTACTGATTTCTTTGTATATCTATGAAAACATATATTTTTTAACATAATAATATTATTTACGTTAGTGCATTCATATTCATAATGTGAAAGAAGGTTATTTTGCAATTTCCTTCATTATTTCAATTGTCAACAAATAAAGGTTTACATTTACGACCCGAGGAGCAAGAATCGCGACTTAAGGTAGCTAGGCAAATTACGACTTGAGGGTAGCTAGAATCACGACTGACGCTAGTTAGACCTGCGACTGAGCTAGTTATTTTAGCTACCCATTTCTCTCAGTGTATGTGGTGGAGCACCGTGCGGGTAAGTGTATGGCTCATGCTGACGCTCTCAGTCGTGGTCCTGTACTGGAGTGCCAAGCCATCACGGAGCAAGATGATAGCTTCCTGGAGAGACTGAGAAAGTCCCAAGCCGCAGACCCATGGATTAATGAATTAAGTTCCGAAATTGAGAAAGGACGCTTGGACGGTTACGAGATAAAAAGAGGTCTAGTA
>JABFPY010000197.1:0-10131 GCA_022817165.1 Phoenoteleia sp. ZL-2020 | reverse complement strand
GAATTGATCCTTGAGGAAGGCCTTTAATTGTTATAATGTTGGAATGAAAAATGTTATCAACAAATACCTGAAGATATCTAATTTTTATTATATTAAAAATTAAATAAACAAATTTGACAGGTAATTTAAATCTTAATAGCATCTTGGCTAATATAAAAGTATCGACATTGTCGAAAGCTCCTTTTATATCTAAAAAAATGACACCTGTATATCTGTTAATATTTCTGTTCAGTTCTATAAAAGAAACCAGACTATCAACCAGAGCATCATTTGTTGATCTATGCTTTCTAAAACCAAATTGATTGGGGTTTAAAATCTCCTTTTTCTCAATCCACCATTCAAGTCTCCTTTGAATAATCTTTTCAAAAATCTTAAACATACAAGAAATTAGAGAAATAGGTCTAGAGTCTCCTTGCATGGATTTTGGAATAAAAACTAAAAAGAATTTCCTCCATTCATCAACAATATCCCCCCTATACAAAATCTCATTAAAAATATAAGTTAAAATTAAAATACCATTTCTAGGAATGCTCTTAATAATTCTGTAATTGATACAATCTGGACCTGGTGCAGAATTATCTTTAAATGAGTTGATAAAGAAGATAACCTCATCTATATCAATATCTCTCGTCAGAATTCTAGTATCTTCATTATTATGATCAAATGAGTCTAATATAAATTTAGATTTCTTTTTTAATTCATCAAAAATTAAATCAATATCTCTGTTTATTTTAATTAAGTTTAATTTGTCTTCAATTTTCTCTAGATTAGAAAAATTACTCAAAATTTGTGAATCTAATTGTTTATGTTTATTTTTAATATTCTTAGCTAAATTCCAAACTTCTTTAATATCTGTATTTTTGTTAAATGTATTAATTTTATCAGTGAAATTTTTCTTTCTGATTTTATTTAAATCTTTACCAGATTTGATTTTATAATTGTTATATTTTTCAAAGTTAGAAGTATTAGGATTATTTTTGTAAATATTAAATAATTTACCTCTTTCCTTTTTAATAATATCACAATCTTTATTCCACCAAAAACAATTCGATTTTTTATATAATTTTTTTTTGAAACAGATAGGAGATTTATTAGGAGAAATAGCATCATAAATAATTTTTAAAAAATTTTCATATAAAATATTTAAATCATTATCAAAAACAAATGAATCGAATTCGGTTTGACAAGTCACATAAAAAGAAGTCCAATCAATTTTTTTGTATTCTATAAAAGGTCTAGTGTTATATTTAAGATCAAATATACCATTGATAACAATTTTTATAGGAAGATGATCAGATGAATAAAATTCATTTGATAAAGACCAATTGATTAAATCAAAAATATTACCACTACAAAAGGTTAAGTCCAGAGCATTTCCTGAACTACCATCCAGATTAGAGTGAGTATTTAAACCATTGTTTAAACAAATAAAGTTACTATGGGATAGAGCTTCTGATAAAAATTTACCTTCCCGATTAGAACTTAAGTTGTTTGACCATAAGTTATTTTTGGCATTAAAATCACCTGTAATGACAAAATTTTTATCAATATTCTCCAAATAAGAAAAAAATTTTTCCCAGAAATCATGATCAGTATATTGGTTTCTATTATATCTTGGTGGACTATAAATCGAAACAATAATTAAATTGTTACCGAACTCTAAAAATGATCTATTACCTCGAAAATCTAATTCTATCATAACCAATTCAATTTTATTATTATTACACATGCGAATAAATTCTAAGTGATTGTTTTCTATATTTGTAAATTTTATTTTATTGTTTATTAGGATTCCAACACCCCCACCGGCATTTACATCTTTCCTCTCTTTGAAAATAAAATTATACCCCGAGAGCGAAAATTTATTATTAGAATTTAATAATGTTTCAGACAGACAAAAAATATCAACCTTATGTTCATTAATTAATATATTTAGTTCATTAATTTTATTTCTAATTGATCTACAGTTCCATTGTATAATATTTAGGTTGTTCATGAAAAAGATAAAGCAAAACAAACTACAAATAGAATATCTCAATTAAACTGAAGTCATTTATTAATTAAATTCATTGAAAGTTACTCAAATTTTTGACTTTACTATAAATTTTGTTTAATTCCTCATTAGAAATATCCTTATATTTATCAATAGCTATTAAAGTACTTTTAACCAAATTTCTTTCTATTCTATCCAAAATAAAACTACCTTGAATTGATTCATTTAATTCATTATTAGGATTATTATCAATATCTTCAATATTATTTTCAATCAAAACATTCTCATTTCTAGATGTCGAAGGAAGGGTAATATTATCATTTATAACCTTGGAGAAGCTCGAATCCAGAACCATACTAGTTTCATCATCTGATTCTGTATTCGGACTTATAATTCTCTGTCTCTTTTTTGGTTTAAATCTATCATCTCTAACTTTATCAATCCTGGTTATTTTGGCGTATGAAAATAGATTTTTCTTTTCAAAGTTATCTTTCAAACCATATTCTTCAAAAATCAAATCAATATTGCCTTCATGCTTCAGATATAAATCCTGGCATTCTAAAAAAGGTCTCTCAATTTTAATAGAAATAAATTTAATATTTTTATTCTGAATGAAAACTGGACATCTAATATTGCTAGCTCTATGATCCACAACATCCAATTTCGCTCTCAAACAATTAATACATTTCTTATAATCGTTTTTACAATCTTTAACAGAGTGTCCTTCACAGCTGCATTTCATACAATATACATTTTTTTGTTTACAACCAATCGCATTATGTCCAAAACGACAGCATTTTGGACAAAATGATTCCATATAAACTAACTTTCTTTGGAAATTTCTTTTCTGCAAAACTTAATCTAAACATGTTCATAGGAACTTTAATAAATGAATTATCATTTTGTTTAACATTTTTATACATTCTGATAACTCTGATTGGATTATTCCAATCCGCATCTACGGGATACGGCTTTATATTATTCAAAATTTCTTCTTCACACACATCCTTCAAAACATCGCCACTAATAACCATATCATAATATATTTTGAAATCGGGTATATAAGCATACCAATTTTGGTTTACAAAAATATTATCTTTATCGTTGTTTACCATATACTCATTAAACGCTTTTACAAATTCATTCGCTGAAGAATAATTATACAAATTAATTGAAAACTTCCAGAATCCTGATTACTTCAAATTGAAACTATTATTAGTATAAATTGCAAATTTATTATAACAAAATTTGCCAAAATTTAGAATACTAATATTTTTAACATCATCAATTTGATTAACATCATTTTTTAACAAAAACAACAAAAGGAGCTTTAGACTTAATATTATATACATTTCTCACTTGATTTTTAATTAACTCAAATTTCTTCTGAATTGCATCTTTACGTTTGGCTCTCAAATCCTCATCAATGTAAAGGTTAGGAGTTTCATCCATGCGTTGAGTCACATCAGACGCCATATCATACCGATGTGTAATTAATCCAAGATGAAATGTTTGTACCAAGTAAGAAGAAAAACCTCTTATCAGAAGCTTAGGCCTTATATCTAATTTAATAATTATAAATAACTCACAGTGAATTATCAATTCTCAATAATAAACTTATCAACAGTAGCAATCAACCGAAGAAAACTTCGACCACACTCTTCAATATCTCAAACGAGGTTCAGAGACAATCAGTATGAAAGCTACTGGGATAGTTCTGGATCAATTTGCATAAACGGCGCAACATTCCCAAGATGTGGTATCCCAAATGTGTGACGTCATCATGGGTGACGTTATACATGTGACGTTATATATGTGACCTTGAGCATGGTTCCTTTTAAGATAATATAAAAAAGACATTGATAATATAAAAAAGACATTGATATATGTAAATTGTCAAAAACATGAATTAGAAAGGAATGTCATTACCGAATCGCACATTGATTTGATGCGTATAATTTTGTATTGAAATAATAATATAACAATAACTCTAAATAGAGTGAATATTCTTTATGTCAGCATAAAGAGTGACCTTTATTTATCACGCATGTTTTAAACACGCATCGACATGTCGTTTGCGCATCTAATTATATTATACAAGTCACTGACCAAATTTTGTTAATGCTGAATTAGAAAGGAATGTTTTTGTCGAATCGCACATTGATTTGATATTTACGTACAATTTTGAATTGAAATAATAAAAAATCGCTTAATATTAATATGGCAATAACTCTAAATGGAGTGAAACCATAAATAGATAATTAATTACAATTTTTATTTGGTAAAATAACAAATCCAATAATCATATTTAAAAATATTTGAAACGCATTTCGTTAAATTTGATCTTTTCAACGAACGTGTTTTAGAAAGTGAACTTGAGATAGACACGCATAATTATCAGGCAGCATCGATGATGACTTAGTCACGTTAGACACGAAAATGTTATAAAAGGAAGGTTTCAATCATTCGTGTGTTATTCATTTTTGTGGTACAGTGAGTGTTATAATATAATTAAAAGTGTATTCTAGTGAAAAAATGTAAGTAATTAAGACAATAAGCAACTAAGCTATTCGTATAATGAATTAAAATTATATTAATTTAAATTATGTTTTTAGCGTAATAGATGTGCCATAAAATTGTATAAATTAATACAATAAGAAAGATATTTCATACATAATTGTAAGTTTCATAAAATATTTTATAAAAATACAACATTAATTATTATGTAATTTTTTAAATTAAAGGTTGTCTAATTTTTAATTATGTGTTTTAGAAAGAAAATTCAAGTAATATACTATATATTTCAATAATAGGAAAGGATATTTAGCAAAGGATCAATTTTATTAATAAAATGTGAGTGTATAAAAATAATTAACTTTTTCTAATAGAATGATGACATACATTTAAGTTTATAAACAAATTTATTTACTTTGTATTCATTTTTCAGTAATAAATATAAAGAAAAATGGATTCAGAATTCTGCAAAAAACTTGTGTCTACCATGGAAAAGGCTGTAGATGCAGTGAAACCTGGATCATCAGAAGCATCTAAATGGTATAAACTGGGTTTAGTTAATATTAAGTTATTAAATAAAATTTTGCGAAAGACAACCAATTTGTCTTTAGGGAAAAAATATATGCTAATTTCCACGATAGGTGTTCTAAAATCATTGAATTTAAAATTGAAAAATATTGCTAAAATTGGTAGAGGTGTTGATGTAGAAAGTCATGATAAAAGAACAGACAGAGTTCGGTGGGAGGATTTAGAAAATGTGTTTGACGGCCGTATACGAACTGGGGTTATAATCAATATTAAACATAAAAGTATGCATAATTTTCTAAAGGATTCTGAAAAAGCTTTTACCATTAGAATTAAAAAACAGTTGAAGAAAGAGCATAGCATCAAGGTCAATTGCACTTTATATTGCAAATTCGGGTTAATAAAAGATAAAGAATTAGTACACGAAATAAAACATTTTCAAACAAAAAGTGAAATCATTTTATTAAGTACTAATATTACAGATTGGTTCAAAATAAATGTTTATGATAAACTTTTTAAAAAAATTGAAGAATTTCAACATAAAGATTCGGGGTGGAGTTTAATAGAAATTATAAATTTAACTTTTGGAATTAATAAATACAGTCCACTAAAGGGGGGTTTATCGACATTTATAGAATTACCGAGAGAAATTCAACTTAAAAAAGCTGTAATTAATATTAAAAATAATGATGAGTACTGTTTTTTATATTGTATTGTAGCAGCTTTATATCCAGTCAAAACAAATGTAAATAGAGTAAACTCTTATCCTAATATTAAAAATGTGCTAAAATTTGATAATATAGAATTTCCAATGCAATTAAGAGATATCTCTAAATTTGAAAAGTTAAATAATGTTTCAATTAACGTTTATGGATTTGATGAGAATTCGAAAAAACAAAATTGTCATGAAATTGTACCTTTTTACTTAAGGGGATTCCTCAGGGGCACTTGACACATGAAAAACTATGTCAGTTTCACAGCGATATATAATGTAAAGAATGATCTAAAAAATTGTGTAACTAAATTTCAAGTGGGAATGAATCGTTGGGTATTGTTTATTAGGCGCAAATCAAAAAAAAAACAATGTTTGTATATAATTCTGAATGCGTATACGACACGTACATGGACATGACCCTATATTAATCACGATATTTCTTTATTAAAGCATTATTTACTCACCAAAATATAACCCAACGATTCTTAAATAATGTAGAATTATTTCCATCACGGCGAAAATAATATTTAAGTACTAACAAAAGCTGACAAACTGACATAGTTTTTCGTAAAATAATGTTACAAAAATGACAGTGTTGAGTGAAACAACAATGTCGGACGGTGAGTTAGAAGTACATTTTGTTTAGGATAGATGGCGCAAGGGTCAATTTCTATAAATCGCGTATTTCAATTATTTGCTACGAAATTTAATATATAATAACTAACATACATTAACTAACCAATCAGATTATTTGGCGGTTTAATATATAACTTAAATATAAAACTTTGGTCAATTATTGTTTATAGAATCTTTAATTTGTTATAAACAATTAAGGTGCAAAATGGATTAAAAGGTTTTTATAACAAATATTTTGGTGGAAAAAATTATTCAGTGTTATTTAGTATAAATTAAATATGAAGCCTTGTTCAGATAATTGTTCATACAATTTTTAATTTGTTATAAATAATTAAGTTGCAAAATGGATTAAAAGGTATTTATAACAGATATTTCTGTGGAAAAAATTATCCAATGTTATTTAAAATATAAATTAAACATGAAGCTTTGCTCGAACAATTGTTTATAAAATGTTTCAATTTATTATAAACAATTACGTTGCAAAATGGATTAAAAGACATTTATAACACATGTTTCCGTGGAAAAAATTATCCAATGTTATTTAATATATAAATTATATATGAAGCCTTGTTCAGATAATTGTTCATACAATTTTCAATTTATTATAAACAATTAAGTTGCAAAATGGATTAAAAGGCATTTATAACACATGTTTCCGTGGAAAAAATAATCCAATGTTATTTAATATCCCATGAAGAAAAAATTTAGTCAATTTTCGGTGCAACTATTTTAAGAAAATATGTTTTATACATGAGAACATCATAAACGCAGCAACAGTTGGCGCAAACTTGTATTTAAAAACATATTCATACAAATATGTTCAAATCTTGCGCAAAATATTTCTGAAAATATTTATACAATAACCTAAGGAATTTGAGGACGCACCTTGAATAAAAGACTATATAAATATTTGCTGAATAGTTAAACATATTAATTTCAACATATGTATTAAAATAAAATATATTTTGTGTTGTTTGCATGAATAAAATGTATATAAATGTATAATGACAATTAATTAATAACTTTTTAAAGTAATAATGAAGGTTTTTTGAATTAATTTTTTAAAATAATTTTGTTTAAATAATTTTTTTATTATTGTTAATAAATGTTATTTTTTTCAAGTTTATGTAATTGGCCAAAGAAAACTGCCGTATTTTTTGATACAAAATATATATTAGCATTAAATTATTATAACAAATATTTTAATATTTATAGAAAACATTTTTTTGTTTTATTTAATTATTTCAATTTATATTTCATATTTTATTAATGCCGGCTCTGGCGATACCGTTTTCAAGATCCACCAGTGTTTTGTTTATGAAATCAAAAGTTGCGCACGCATTGTTTTAGAATGTATGTTTTGTTTTTTGAAGCAGTTATAATATATAGAAGATAAAATACGATCTTCTATTTTCTCTTCTATAAGATAACAAGATAGAGAATCTATATAAAATACGATTTTCTATCTTCTATACCTGTGTTATATTTACTTTATTTTCTATTTCATAGTTATCTAAAGTTTTATTTACGCTTACATTTTATATTTTCTTTTACATTTTAAGTTTGCCTTTTACATATTTACATTTGTACATTATATTTTACCTTTTTTACATTTTTATCATAACCCTAAAGTTTCTATTCTATTTTGGTATTTTTTCCTATTCAATTCAGATTGTTCTAATTAACTCTATTTCCTGACTTATCGTGAAATATGTAGTGAATCTTTTTAGTACGAAACTATATTCTCAAAATAAATTTTTCTATTAGTTAATGTAGAATCTTTTAACAATGAAAAAACTATTTGAAATGTGCAGTATATATTGAATTAACAGTTGTATATAAAATTTGTATGAATATTATGTTAATATAATTAAAATAATTTCCACAAATTATTTGCACAAATATTTGGTACATTTCGTTAAATTTGTTTTTTAAATATATTTTAGTTAAAACTGCAGACATATGAGGACGCACCTGGATGTCATATTTCGAACAACTATTTGTGCATATTTGCATGTTATTTGCAAAATGTTTCTACATGGGATATAAATTAAATATAAAGCTTTGTTCGGACAATTGTTTATAAAATTTTTCAATTTGTTATAAACAAATGATGTTCCTAAAGAGAATATAAACGAAAATCGTAGGTTTTGTATAAGTGCCACTAGAGACAGAACTATTCATGCGTGGCGATATTCCTAGAATATAGAAAAAGAGTTTTCCTTTTTAAATTTCTTTAATAAAAATAAAATACGTAATAAATTAAAATTCAATTTTTATTTCACGTAAAAATGTATATATCACAACAATACAACTTTTATCAGAATAGGGAGGATCTGAATCCCGATCTCCGAGTTCTAACTCGGAGTTCCGAAATCCGGAAACATCACCACTCGGCCACCATAGCTTACGTAATAATGTCCGTAATTAATTGTAGCCACTTATACGGAAAATTGTACCATCCAAATGTATTTGAGTAGTTAGAGAAGTATTTTGACAGAAGTTGCGGTGGTGGAGTGGCGATAGCTCCGGACTTCTAACCTAAGTAGAAATTGTGAGTGGACTCAACCCTAATAGCACACAATATCTTTTCAAGAGGATCGCAAAGTCCACCCAAAAAATAATCCTGTGATATCTCCGGTATATCGCGATATACTGGCGATATCCCACGATTATTATTTAAAGCGGACATTCACCGATATCCTGAGGATATCACAGATCTCCCCAGGATATCTTCAGTACATCTTGTGCTATTAGGGAAGTTCTCTGATTATCTCCCCTTTTTCGTTGGTTTTTGTAACGATTCTTTTCATTCTTTCTCAATATATCAGGAAGTTCGCCTTCACCTCTATAAGGTCCAAGTCATTGCTTAACCTCTTCGGGGGTCACGGAAGGATCATCGATGCCACTCAGGACGAAGCTTGTATTATTAAACATGTTCAAAAATAAAATTGTATTTAAAGTTAAATGTACAATGTTATCAACTATTATTACACGATTCCATTTTTATTTGTCATTTAATAAATTAAAATTTAATTTAATTAATTAATATATTATCTTAATAGACTATTATAAACACGAATTTGTTTTTTTATTTTCTAAACTTTCGAAAAAATTTGATCGTTCTTGAGCGCAATACTATATCGTCTTAGAACGATCAAATTGTTTGCCAATCCATAATTTTTTATTAACTTTTAAGTTTTGTTTTGTATTAATTATTGTCACCATTGTTCATTTTAATATAAAACAACAAAATATTTAATATTAAAAGATTTTTTTACAATGAAGTATAACCTCAACTTTATACATTTTAATATAATTCACTTTTAGTGTATAAATACTTATGTATTTTGCGGTATTAAAAATATTTTCTTTTATTATTAAAACGATACATATTCAGTTATACGACTACATTCAATTATCAATTAGTACAACAGCTGTGTCAAGTATCAATGTCATATAACATACGCACTGCCAACATAAATAAAGTAAAGTAATAATTCCATTTAATTCAACATTTTTAAATGTTGCCTAATATACAACATTAAATTTTATTACAAATAATCCCAATTAGGATAATAGCAGTATAATTGTTTTCTCCATGCATAGCCTTTGAAACAAAGATTCTTCGGTTGGTAATCTGTAAGTGACATAAGTAAAAATCTTTTAATCGCTTTGCTTATATACAAAAATTTGATTGTACAAGTATTCTTCAACTGGGTGAATAAATAATTACAATGGCATAGGT
>JABFPY010000196.1:0-10135 GCA_022817165.1 Phoenoteleia sp. ZL-2020 | reverse complement strand
AAGTTCCTTCTCTTACGCGAGAATCCGCATCAGACATTCAACGTCTGCATGACAAGGCATTTGAGACCACGTCTGCTCTCAAAGCACTCGGTCGCTCAGTAGACCAATGGAGCGATCTTCTCGTATTTACAATCGTGAGGAAATTAGATTCCATCTCACGTAAAGCTTGGGAGCTTAGTCTGACGACAGAAAACGAGTACCCCACCTATAAACAGCTATTTAATTTCTTGATTAACCGCGCGCGCCCTCGAGACGGTAACTTTCACTACTCATACCCCAAAATTAAACCAGCTTGCCTCGTCACGGAATAAGACTTCCCAAGCTCAAAATAAGACTCACGTATCATCTCATGCCACAAATGCGAACTCGCGCAAATGTCCCACCTGCTCTGGCGCGCACTCTATATATCAATGTCAACGTTTCAAGGCCTACGATGTTACTAAACGCTTTGATTTCGTGAAGAAACATCAGCTGTGCTCAAACTGTCTCGGTCCTCACAAGTGGGCTGATTGCACTAGCAAGTCTGTATGTTCCTCATGCAATCAAAAGCACCATACTCTACTCCATCGCCATACCGCATCCGTCAACAATCAACCTATTGATAAGTCTGTTGCAGATCAGAGTACAAACTGTACATCTCCCACTCAAGAGTCTGTTGTACAGACTCATCACGTCGTGAACACATCCATCAAGCCGTCTCAAATTCTATTAGCCACCGCCAACGTTTATGTTCGCGCTGCGAATGGCCGCATGAGGAAGGTTCGCGCATTGATTGACCAAGGCTCCTCTTGGACATTGGTGTCAGAAACTCTCGTTCGGGCACTTAACGCTCCGAAGACCAAGGTCAACACAATAATTTCCGGTATTGGAGGCATCACTGCTGGATCTGCACGTCATGCCACCGACCTTCGAATTGTTCCACTACATGACTCGGATACCTCCCTTCGTGTCAACGCCCTGATTTTACGCTCTTTAACGTCATACGTCCCTTCAGTCACCTGTACTATCGCTAATTGGCCACATTTGACGGGACTCACTTCGGCCGATAATGACCCTGGTAGCTCACAGCCCATATCTATAATAATCGGTGCAGACCTATATAGCTCTGTAATCCTCGATGGGTTAATAAAGGGAGATATTGGTCAACCCATAGCTCAGCGATCTGTCTTTGGTTGGATCATTTCTGGCTGGACATCAGATCCACATTGTGATGTTCCCGTTCAGACAGTCGCTATGTTATGCCACGAGTTTGCAGAATTGCAGAATGACCTCCGTAAATTTTGGGATATTAAAGAAATCCCACGCGTTAAACGTCTCACACTCGAGGAGACTCGATGCGACGAATATTTCCGCGATACGCATTCTCGCTAGCCAGACGGTCGCTATACTGTCAGGCTGCCGCTCAGGACAAACGGTCCCATCCCTGTCGGCTCCTCTGAACAAATTGCCACTCGCAACTTTCTAGCCATGGAGAAACGTTTGAACCGCAACTCCCCCTATCAAGCTGCATATTATGCCTTCATGCATGACTATGAGGCACAGGGTCACATGGAAAAGATCACTGACCACAGTCCATCCGACTCTCATAGTGTTTATTTGCCCCATCATGGCGTCGTTAAAGATTCTAGCACCACAACTAGGCTCCGTGTTGTCTTTAACGCGTCATGTGCTACCTCTAATGGCAAGTCCCTTAATGATTGCTTGCTAGTCGGTCGAAAACTTCAAGCTGATCTGCCTGCGATTCTCACGCAGTGGCGCAATTTTAAGTACGTATATACGGCCGATATTGCCCAAATGTATCGGCAAATAATGGTTGACTCTCGAGATCGCGATCTTCAACGAATCTTATGGCGCTACAACCCCTCTAACCCTATCGAGCATTATCGATTGAAGACGGTCACCTTCGGTGTCGTCTGTGCGCCATATCTTGCACTTCAGGTCTTAAATCAACTCAATGAGGATGAAGGTTGTAAGTTCCCTCTCGCTGCTCCTATTCTTCAATCAGGCTTGTATGTTGACGATTGTCTCTTCGGCGCTCAAGACATTGCGCTTGCTCGTCTAAAACGGGATCAGCTGGTGTCCCTATTGGACAAAGGTTGCTTCCACTTGCGCAAGTGGGCCAGTAATTCACAAGAACTGCTCAGTGACATAGACCCTGAAAACCATGGCCTCGCTTGGGACAAACCCCTTCAATGTGAGGAGAGTATCAAAATACTCGGCGTGTTCTGGAACCCCACTGATGACACGTTTCGATTTCGCTTCACCGCTGACGAGCGCACTCCTGACAACAAACGCGTTATGCTTTCGATTATCGCCAAGATTTACGACCCTCTTGGTTGGATTGCCCCCGTAGTTGTGAAAGCCAAGATTCTTATCCAGACACTCTGGCTGATGAAACTAGATTGGAACGACCCTCTACCCACTCCTGTAACTGATCAATGGCATTCATTCTGTAATGATCTGCATTGTTTAGATCAGTTTTCCATACCTAGATGGACCACCATAGGTTCAGATACTTCCTCGATTGAGCTCATTGGGTTCGCTGACGCATCAAAACTTGCTTATGCAGCAGTGACTTACATTCGCGTCACTTCGGCCCCAGGTAACGTCGCTGTCTCGCTTCTTCAATGTAAAACGAGAGTGGCCCCCATCAAGAAACGTACCATCCCTGAATTGGAGCTCCTGGCAGCTGTCTTGCTCGCAGAGCTCCTTGACGTTATTAGAACCGATGTTCCACAGCTGGCTGACTGTACATGCCTCTGCTGGTCGGATGCCACCATCGTGCTAGACTGGCTCGCTCACCAGCCAGCCCTTCTAAATACGTTCATCGGCAATAGAGTCTCAAAGATACATGGTCTATTACCTGACTCTCAATGGCGTCATGTTCCATCCGGACAAAACCCGGCGGATGCTGCATCACGTGGGCTCTCTGCCGCAGACCTCGCGAACTCTTCCCTTTGGTTACAAGGGCCCTCTTGGTTAAGCCTAGAACCCAGCTTCTGGCCAGATAAGCGCCCTCTGCTCACGTTCAGTGACGTCACCACCGAAACTGCACTTCTGCATAACCTCGTCATTGAAGACAATCACACACTCATCAGTCTATCCACACGCATGTCAGATTGGAATCGCCTGTTACGAGTGACCGCATATTTACTCAGGTGGAGGAACTTCAGCTCGCATGGCGGCTCGCCTCTCTCTGCCAACGAAACAAGTCTGCGTCAATGATATGGTTTCGATGGCTACAATCTCTCCAATTCCCCAATGAACTTGAAACTCTCAAAAGTCATGAAGTTGTAAACCCTAAAAGTCCTATAGTGGCCCTTAACCCGTACTTGGATCAAGATGGTCTGATTCGCGTTGGCGGTCGTCTGGCGTTTTCCAAGTTCGACCACGATGCGAGACATCCGATTATCTTAAAAAATCACCCCGTTACCCGATTGATTGTCCGGCATGCTCACGCAATGTGCCTTCATGGTTCCCTCTCATCGACCCTTCGATCATTACGCGATCAAGTGTGGATCTTGCAAGCCCGAAAACTGATCAGGTCCGTCATATTTCACTGCATCTGCTGCGCTCAGTTGAAATCTGAGGTTCAGACTCAGTTAATGGGTCAGTTACCCAGTCCTCAAGTAACACGCCCAGATCGCCGGTTCAGTCACTGTGGCGTTGACTATGCCGGGCCAGTCAAAGTGAGACTATCTGGAGGTAGAGGTCACAAATCTCACAGCGCCTACATCTGCATATTTGTATGTCTAGCGGTCAAAGCCTTTCATCTGGAATTGGTGTCTGATTACAGCTCGCCAGCATTCATTGCGGCACTCAAACGATTTACGTCACGCCGCGGAATTTCTCATGCCATGTACAGTGACCGCGGAACCACTTTCGCCGGCGCCGACTCTGCTATGGCCAATGCATATCATAAAGCCATTAAAAATCCCGACTTTCACGCTCTATTAGCGCGAGATAAAACAATGTGGCACTTCATCCCTCCAGCTGCCCCACATTTCGGTGGGTTGTGGGAGGCCGGTGTTCGGAGCGTTAAGTTTCATTTGAAACGAGTGCTTGGAGATCATACTCCAACCTTCGAGGAATTGACCACCCTACTTTGCGAAATCGAGGCGGTATTGAACTCTCGACCTTTGATGCCGTTGTCTGAAAACTCAGATGACCTCAATGTCCTTACTCCCGGTCACTTCTTGATTGGATCACCTCTCAACTCCGTGCCTGAGCCTTCTATTTTAGACACAAAAGTTCCGCGACTAACTCGGTGGCGGCTCTTACGCGACCAATTGGAGCGATTCTGGCAATTATGGTCAGACGATGTCATCCTGTCCATGCAACATCGTTCCAAATGGCGCGCTGCGCCGAAGAATTTAACGGTGGGACAGATAGTCTTTATTCGTACTGCTAATACTCCGCCATCGAAATGGCCTCTCGCTCGAGTGACGCATTGTTTCACTGGAGCTGATGGATTTGTTCGCGTCGTCATGTTGCGAACCGCTACATCAACGTTCAATCGACCGATTACGATATTAGCTGTGTTGCCGGTACACGAAGTCGACGACTGTCATCTACGTCAACCCGATTGAATGAGTTGTTGCTCTACATTATAGTGTTATCTAAATTGTACTCTTTTCATCATTATGCCTGTATCTCTTAGGTCATCCTTTTTTGTACTTTTGCGCCTCTCTTGAAGCCGCAAGGGGGGCGGTGATGTCTGCGGATGTATATTTGCCGATCAGCTAGAGCCTCGGGATTTTGATGTACCGCAACGTTCTGAATTTATGTACACACGCACCGCTTATCACCCCCCTCTCGTGTGCGTATTTTTGGTTTTTGAAGGTAGTTCGAATCAACTGAGCGAACGGTGCGGCTGCCACTTTATAGTTTCTTTTTGGCACGACCCTTAAAGCACGACATTTATTATAGTTTGAATAGTTTTATGGTGAATAAACCCCCATTTACACCGCAATTTATGGGAAAATAGTTTGATTTGCACCCTTCCAAACAACTCGACTTACTACTGACTCCGATCCTGGGACCATTTTTTTGGCTGCGGAGGACTTTTCCGCTCCCGCGCTTCAACGTGCAACAGTTTCTATACCATATTTTCAAACGAATATATATTACTTTCATGGTTCTAGAAATATTCTATATAATGTTAAAACATATAATACTTTATTTCACGTTGTATATTCAGATTCGATTAATTTCTGAATAAAATTTAAATATACTCATAATATATATAACACCGTAAAATGGGGCGAATAGGGAAAGTTTTTGATTTTACTTATTGTTATTTTGCAATATACTCATTCCAAATCTTTTTTTTTATATTTCATGCCCAGGCTTCCAAGTTATATATATGTACAATTAAATTATTTTTGTCGTGTTATTATATTATTATCATTATTTAATAAAAACATTGTGTCCCTATTCACCGCGACTGCCGGGTGAATAGCGACACTTTATAAATTTTGTTCATCTCTTGCATTTAAGTTTGAAAATGCAAGTTTACATAATATATGAAAGAGTATATCACATCATTGAATGAATAAATAACTGAGCATATATTATTCATATTCTGTTTATAAGTATAATATAATTTTTTTATAACACACATAAGTTATAAACATTTTTTTAAATCATAAAAAAGAAATTAAAGCTTATATCAAGTTTTAAAAATTTCAAAGAAAAATAATATATTCCTTCATTATCACCACTGGTTTATGTTAACATCAAACCTCTTCGAAGCAGCTTTGAATGAAGCACACTTCCTACAATCCAATCTTTTTCAATAATACAGCGATCTTTATCTGGCCACTTCAATGTCGAACCTGGATTAATTTTCGTGTCAACGAACTTGACAAATGATGTATCAAAATTTTCTTCTGCTGTTATACACATCACCATTCTTATAAACCAAGTATTGCGAGCTTTTTTGACGATATGGCTTCCTTGTCATTAAAGTCCACCACAATCCACTCATTTGCTTTTACATCTTCAGATACATGGTAAACTCCTGTAACAGGTTCACCGTTTTTCTTCACATATTTGTCTTCGTTATTATTTTCAATCTCAAGAATAGATTCTTCCGAATCAGAAGAATAAATTGGTGATCTTGGGAGTTGTTTCTATATATTTTTAGGAGTAGTTTTGACTGGTTTTGTTGCAGCTGTTGATAAAAGATAATTTGCTTGGACACTTTTTCCCGGTTCTACGTTCAATCTTTATCGGCACTCGTGGCTTGGGACCATCAAATCGCATTTCTTTTAATAAATTAACAATTGCATTATCAACAGCAAGATTGTCTCCAACTTTTTTTTCAACACATTTAGGAAGCTTCTCCAATACTTTCTGTGGATTCAGTGGAATCATTCCACATTTTCTAAATTCAGCCAGAATGTTTTTTTCTGTATGTTCGTGGATTACATTGAGAAGTTCTCGAAGAAGTTGAGGAAATGTTTCTTTAGGAATGGTAGACTGCTTCCTTCCAAGACTTTCTTTTCCATTTTTCAACTATTTGACGCCACGCAGTTTTCAGCGGTCCAAAGAAGGCTACATCAAGAAGTTGAGTTAGATGTGTCGAATTACCGGGTAACTAAACTAATTCAATGTTTTGCTGTTCACACAATTCTACAGCCTCCGCGGATAAATGGTTGTAGTTTACCATCACCGGTTACAATATACATCAACGATGTTGATGACTTAATCTAGTTCATGATGCGTTCAGGATATTTGGTCCCTATAATAATTTAGTTAGAATTTATTGAAATTATTGTATTTAACAGATACTTTATCTTACATTATTTTTAAATATATGTTATATATTTGTATATTTGCTACTAAATACAGAAAATTAATAAAATAATTAAAATTCATTTTTTCAAACAAATTACTTATTTTCATTTATATATTGTCGTTTTATTTAACCTAATATATTATTCTGTAATTAATATTATGAGAAATCATAATTTTGTTGTATCTGTCATAAAAAATTGAGGTTATCTATTAAATACAAGAAGCATAAAAACTGATTCGTAACAGTCAGAAGAGTTCTTGTCCGAATCTTGATACGGCTGTCGTACCAAGATTGTAAGACAATAGCTGTGCCAAGTTTTGGCGCAATCGTTTTCCCATAATTGGAAAGTCTCCTGCACTAACTTCATAGTACGATAGTCGTACCAACTGTAGTACATCTCGTATACTCAAATTTTTTCTGTGCACGACAAGTTAGGAATTAATGAATGTTTTCGTCATTAAGCTAAACGTATATAATTTTAGATATCTATTAATGTTAGGTTTGTTTTAAATAAAATATATAGAATATCGTCTTAGTTCCCATAAAACTGAATCTACGTTTATGTAATTTTTAATAATTAAACATTTAAATTAACTTAAGTTGAGTGAGTACTTATTATTTTTGTATAAAATATATATACATACCATAATTCATTAAAAGTATAAATACAAAAATAATAATTTTTTTAATTTTAGGACACTTTTCATGAAAATATTCCATCTGATACTGATTTTGAAGATGACGATGCAAATGATTTCAATGATTATTTATTTGCAAAACTTTATAAATTGCTACGCACCGAAGGAGCAACTGACCCTATTCCTTTTCGTCCTGAAGCAAGTGTGATGGATATTATTTCAATGACGCTAAAGTTCGCATCAATGAATTTACTTTCGAACACACAACTTTCAAATTTATTCAAATTAATAAATGCTATATTTCAAGAACCTATTTTTCCCGATAGTAGATATCTTATAGATGCATTGTTCAATCCTTCATGTTGTGCAACGTATCATGCTATTTGTACGGAATGCGAAACTTATGTATGTTCTTACTCCAAAAATCAGTGTAGTGTGCGATGTGAGAATTGTGACACTGAAATTGATGTAAAAAATGATTCTTTTAGCAATTTCTTTGTTACATTAGATATGAAGTTTCCCATTCAACATCTAATACAAAAACATTCCACATATTATGATTATGTTACAAAAGAGAGAGTCCATATTGATGGAAACTTTGAAGATATATATGACGGAATTTTGTACAGGAAAACTGTGAATAGCCTGAAAGAAAAAGGAATCTATGATTATGTAACGGTCGTTTTTAATACCGATGGAGCACCTACATTTAAGAGCTCTACGTATTCAATTTGGCCGATCCAATTGATTATAAATGAAATTCCAAAAGAAGATAGATTTACCTCACAAATTTTGGCCGGGATTTGGTTTGGAAAAAGTAAACCAAATATGAATGTATTCTTGACTCCTTTTGTAGAAATCATGAACAATCTTACAAATACTGGTTTTTCATGTTGTATAAATGAAGAAAACCGGCAAATAAAAGTTATTCCTGTGTGTTGTTGTGCAGATAGTGTGGCCAGAGCACCAATGCAAGGGTTAGTACAATTTAACGGATATAACGGTTGTAATTGGTGTTTGCATCCCGGAGTACATATAGCTGGTGCAGTACGGTATCCTCTGATGAGTGAAGCTTATCCTAAACGATCTTATAATGATGCATTATATGATATCGAAGAAGCTCTCGAGAACGGTGTTCGCGTGAATGGCTTTGTAACAGCTACTCGACTCTTAAATTTATCTTACTTCGATATTATTGATGGCTTTGTTCCAGACTACTTGCATAACGTTGCACAAGGAGTAGCGAAACAATTTGCTAATTACTGGTTAGAATATCCTGAATCTTACGCCATTGTAGATGATCCAGAAACAGTGCTCAGTGAATTGTTTGTAAACGTCAAGGTGCCTTTACAAGTCGCGCGTCGAACTAGATCTCTGAGTGATAGTAAACATTTTAAAGGTAAAGAGTGGGAAAATTGGCTATTGTTCCTTTGTTTACCATTTTTAAAAGAAGTTTTACGTCCTCAATTTGTAACGCATTGGGCAAAATTAGTGGAAGCAATGTATATTTTATTAATGGATTCTATTAACATTGAATCAATTGATCATGCTGATGCATTACTTCACGATTTTGTTGCAAATGTCGAAGAGCTGTACGGAGATTTTGCGATGACGTTTAATGTACATCAGCTTCTGCATATTGCAGAAAGCGTTATGAATTGGGGACCACTGTGGTCCCATAGTGGCTTCACCTTTGAATCAGGAAATGGTCAGTTACTGAAGACAATTCATACAGCGAAAGGAGTTTGCAGTCAGATATGCAGATCTGTAGCAAGGAATCAAAGTATGAATTTTATAAAGAGTAAAATTCCTCCAGATCGTTTAAATATTTCCAAAATTTATGACTTACAAGTTACACTGAAAATGTCTGCGAATTCTGTAAAAATTGCTAACACAAGATATTTTGGTAAAGGTAATGCAGTAAGTAATAATGTATTACAGGCTATAAATATTGATAATAGAGCGTATGTCAGTTATCGCAAAATTGTCAGACATAAATGTTTGTATACATCTTATCTGAAAGTTAACAGACGTTCTAACAATTCCTTCGCTCAATTAGATGATGGGACTTACGTTCATATACAAGAATTTCTTGTAAATGAACGTACACAAAATGAGATAATGGTTGCTAAGAAAATTGTAACGTCTAACGACACTTCATGTCCAATGTTACAAATTGTAAATGAAATAAGTAACCAACTGTCTGCATTTAATCCATCAGAAATTGCAAAACCATGCGTTTATATTGAAGTGCTAGATAAGAAATATATATGCGCTTTAACGAATCTCTTGCATTATTAATATGTTAGACTACACTGAAAAAAATCCAATATATTCCAAGTTGAGAAACATTTTAAGGGTATCTTTTAAAATTTTCGTGTCATATAATTCTGTAATTTAAAGGCGTCATAGGTGAAAGCGTATTAGACTAACGAAAACATTAAGCTGATGTTTTAATGTTAAACTTTTACTTTTGATTCGTTGACTTTAGACCGACATAAGATTGACGCGGTCATTTGATAATGCCTCGTGAGTTACCGAATAATCCCGTAAGTCTTAAGGAACGACGGGCCAATATAGTACGTCGCCAATATAATTGTCTGCTAACGCATCATGAGCATGTGTTGTTAACATCTCGATACTATGTTCCTCGAGATCTTCGAGACTTATATGATAATTCGGTAAATCTTGAGGA
>JABFPY010000195.1:0-10136 GCA_022817165.1 Phoenoteleia sp. ZL-2020 | reverse complement strand
ATGTAAACATCGATGGTAAAGTATTTAATTAAATATTTGAAATTATTGTAAACAATTTTGAATTAAAAATAATATGCTAATTAGATGGCTAAATAAATAAGTAAAACATATTACAGATATAAAAATTGCATGCGCGTTGAAACCAATCACAATTTAACATGCGCGAATCAAAAACATCCATTTTATACACATGTCATACAATAACAACGGTTTTCAGTGACTATATTGTTTACGTTGACGCTTTTCAAAATTACACGCTTCTAGGATAACCTTAAAAAAATATTTTAAATGTAATAAAATAGTATAGAAAAACATAACGTAGAAAATATTATTCTTTATGTAAGTATATAATAATATATATATTGTATGTAATTAGATTTACATAATTAATTCGTTAATATGTATTATTCTTTTGGTCGACTTTAATTATATAATACAATAATTGTGCATATTAATGTTTGTGATTATGTTTTTGTGAAATGTGTGCCGGTTCCAGGTTTCCAAGCCCAGAGTTCTTCTGTATATTAGAACTCACTACCATATTTAGTTTTTTCTTTCAGGGTTACCTCCCTTAGGTTTTATATCGGACTTGCACCTGTCCTAGCCTTTGAGAAACCAATCTCTCACTGCAAGGCAGCAGTTGGGACACTCTTCGTCTGTCTTCTCCGTATTGACCTATCCGGCAGGGGAGACCCTGCTCGTAGATGGACTACCGCCGGCGTAGCTCTCTACTTCCTCGAAGCACACAAGCCTCACCACCCGGTCATTAGTGACCTTCGACAAGGTGTTGTCCCATCGGGAGGAATAGTAGTGGAAGTAGAAGTAGCAGTAGTAGTAATAATAATATTTTTTTTTTTTTTTTTTTTTTGAGGGAAACTGTGGAAATCCTAATGGACACTGCTGCGGCATCGTGCCTTTAACAGTAGTGTGGGACTTTCACCCACTAAAACCACAAACCCTTTCTGCGGACAGAACTTCCACTCCGGGACCGTTTAGCACATTACTTCGGAGTGGTGTCACATGCTGAAAATGCTCCCAGTTTTCTCATTTATTCGTCATGTCGTCATGTAATTCTGAGAGATCGATTTCGTTGTTCAAGCAGATGTTCGTCTCTTTTTTTGAGCTTTAGCAGTTCCTCTATATAACTAGCAATTATATGCCAATTTTTGTTGCTGTTTAACATCGTTTGAATAATGTTCGATGGGCTGATCTCGCCGACTTTCGCCTCAAGGTCTCTTTTTTGCCTACACCATTTTTCGCAATGAAAGAAGGTGTGTTCTGCATCATCATATATTGATTCGCAATACAGGCAATAAGGCGTTTCGGATTTTCTCATGCGATAAAGGTAAGACATGAAAAATCCGTGTCCTGTCAAGAACTGTGTAACGTAATAATTCACTTCGCCGTGTTGTCGGTTGATCCAATCCTCCATATTTGTGATCAGTCTCCAGGTCCATCGTCCTTTCTCCGACCGGTTCCAGCGGTCTTGCCAGTCTCGTTTAGCTAGGGCTCTCGCCTCAGTTTTTGCCGCCATTTTGCCAATTTGGTCTTTAAGGGTATACACCATTTTGCGCTCCTTTGCAAGAAGGTCTATTGGCATTACTCCTGCAATTACTAGTACTGCTTCTTCAGATACCGTGCGATAAGAGGACGCTATCCTCAATGCTCCTCTTCTTTGTATCCTGGCGATTTTCGTCCGATGTTTTTGTATTTGCAGTTGGTCTGCCCATATTTCAGTTCCATAAAGGAGAATTGAGTGAACCGTTGCCATCAATAATCGTCTCTTACTTGATCTTGGTCCGCCGACATTTGCCATTACTCTGCTTAGGGCAGTGGTGACTTTCGATGCTTTGTCAGCAGCGGCTTTCAGATGGTCGTGGAAAGTCAATTTCGTGTCCATCGTGACGCCTAAGTACTTTACGGATTTTGAAGTATTTACCATATCTGCTCCCACACGTAGGGGTAATATTGTATCAATTCGCTTCTTTGTCAGTAAGACGATTTCGGTTTTGTGGGTAGCCAGCTGTAGTCCATGATCGTCCATCCAACTAGTCACGCGTCTCATGGTCTGATTTATTCTCCATTGAATGTTTTCTATATCGCGCTCCATGATGACCGCCGCTATGTCATCAGCATAACCTATAAGGAAAACGTTTTCTGGCATTTCCATCTGTAAGATTTCGTCATATGTTGCGTTCCAAAAGTCTGGTCCCAATATGGAGCCTTGAGAAGCACCTGCCGTAATATGCATTGTCTCTGTTCCATCGGAAGTATCGTACAAAAGAGTACGATCCTTCAGGTAGTCTCGAAAAACGCGCATCAGGTATTTAGGGACTCGGAATTTGCTTTCTAATGTCGTTATGACGTCGACCCAGCGAAGGGAATTGAAAGCATTTCTAACATCCAACGTCACCAGTGCAAATATTCTCCTCGAATGGTGGTTTCCCTGTTCCGAGCTCTGAGCTGCCTTCAATACGTCCCGGATCGCGTCAACAGTAGATCTCTTCTCCCTGAAGCCGTACTGTCGATCAGACAGATCTCCTGCGGCTGTAATCGCCTCGAGGAGTCGAGGTTTTAATAGCTTCTCGTAGAGTTTTCCTGCAGTGTCCAACATACATAATGGTCTATACGATATTGCTGTGTCGTTCGGTTTGTTCTTATTAATAAGAACAAGTCGCTGTGTTTTCCATCTCCTGCAAAAAATTCCAGCCTTCAGGCAACAGTTGTACATTTTCAGCAAGATTTCAGGTGCAGCTCTCGCAGCTACCTTCAATGCTTCGCTGGGTATGCCGTCAGGGCCAGGGCTTTTATCGTTTTGAAGAGAGCTGACAGCTTTCATCAATTCGCCGGTTGTGAAGGATGGTATGTCACAGATCGCTTCTCCATCTTCAATGTCTGTCCTCACTGGATGGGTCGGAAAAAGTTTACGCACAATTTTCCGCATAACCTCCGCATCTCTCACGGCACCTACGTTTGGTCGAGTTAATTTACGCAAAACGATCTTATAGGCTCGTCCCCATGGGTCGTTGTTTATTTCGTTCTCAAGGCTCTTCCAGCATTGCCTCTTGGTCTTATTTATAGCAGATCTGAGTGCTCTTTTGGATCTTTTATATATCTCAGATTTCGTCGCGAAGTCGATTGCTCCATTTATGGCTCGCATGGCTCGTCTGCGGGATTTATGGCATATCTTGCGCAGCTCCGCGATCTCCGGAGTCCACCAGTAAGCTGGTCGTTTCCTTCTGAAAGCAGTCTTTCGGGGCATCGAAATATCGCACGCCTCTCTCAGTGTTTTCATGGTAGCATCCACTATTCGGTTGGCAGCAGCTTCATCTACAGCATCAGGAGAAACTATATTTCCCATGTCACGACTTCGCCGCATTGCATCCATAAACAGTTCTCCATTCAGTCTGCTCACATTCCAGCGCAGAACTCGCTGTGGGTAGATCGGATCTCCCCGTACTCTGTCCCCCACCTCAAAGTATATATACTGGTGATCGCTAGCTGAAAAATCTTCCATGACCTTCCACTCCGCTATGCAGGGTACCACATCGTCAGTTGCCAGGGTGATATCGGGAATTGTTCCCGTGTAACCCGGTCTTCGAAAAGTTGTTGTGTTACCGACGTTGATTATCAAAAGGTTCAATCTTGCGGCCATCTCCAGTATAAGTCTACCTCTTGTATCCGTATACAGCATGCCCCATTCAACTGCTTTAGCATTAAAGTCTCCAGTTACAACAGATTTCCTCGAAAGATTCAGGATAGTATGTTTCAAATCCTCAAGTTTAGTTGTGAAACATTCGATATTTTTGTTTGGTGTAAAGTAGCAGCTAATATATGCCGTATGTCCAATTTGAAGTTTACGTACATGGTATCGGGATGCGAAACCCAAATTGCCGCTGTTCCCAGAGTGTCGCTGAATCATGTTGTTTCGTCTCGATTCCGATATTGTTCGCTAATGATCCAAATATCTGGTTGTCGTTCAAACTGGATCTGTTGGAGTAGATCATTTGCTGTTTTACTCCTGTTCATATTTGCTTGGATAACTATCATCTAGTATTCTCTCTAGCTGTGTCTAGAGCGTCGCGAAAAGCTTTACACGTTTTAGAGCCGAGAATATGGTTCGACTTCTCTCCGTCTGGTTCACGAACCGCGCAAAGCATGCACTTTGGTGTGTTTTCACATATCTTTGCCTGGTGACCTATGGTGCCACATTTAAAGCAGGCTGTGCTCCGATCTGGTCCATTACAATTCTTCGAAAGGTGTCCGAAACCAAGACACTTATAACAGCGAAGAATTTCAAGTCCCCTTCTAACTCTGCAATTAATCCAGCCTATCTTAATTTTAGACGTCTTCAAGATGTCAGACGCGTCGATTTCGGGCAATTGGATAAAAGCTAGTCTTTGTCCCCTAGTGTTGGGTTTTGTAATCCGTATATTTGCGTCGGCGGGATCTTTGTTCAGTGCTCTTTGAAGAGCTTGACGCACTTCCTCGACGGTTGCAAGTTCGTCTAGGTCCCGGATCTCGAGCGTAGTTCTCGGAGTTAAGGTCCTGACTGAGGCACATTCACCTATTATCTTCTCTAGGGTTTCAGTAAAATTTGCACACTTTTTGGCATCTGTCAATTCAACGAGGAGTTCCCCAGACCGCGTTCGTCTAGCTGATCTGACCGACGTCCCACTCTCATCCGTGTTAACATTTTCTCTGATGTTTTTGAGAATACTGGCATAAGTTGAACCTTGCCGAGGTTTAATGAGGATCACGTCGGTCTTCTTTTTCAGTGGAGCTCTCCTCTCTACCGCTTTTGGTGTCGCCGTCGTTTCCATCAGTCCATTTTCACTCTCTCGTGGTTCAGCGTCGCTGCGTTGCTTCATGTCAGCGCTTTTTTTATTGTTTCTTCGTGCGACGTGGGTCCAGTTTTCCTCTTCCTCAGTTCGTTTGGTTCTCTTTTTGACTTTTGCATCATTAGAAATATCTTGGGGGCTCTGTTCCGGTGCACGAGGTCGTTTTGTCGTACTTTTCGGGGTGCCCAATACCGAGTCATTTGTGCTCTCTTTCCACGTTTTACAGATGATTTTCCTTCGATTGGTTTTGCATGTATTCAATGCATCAAGTACCTCTTCCATTCCGGAAATTGCATTCTTGATGTCCATGCTCACGTTTTTCTGTTTAGTTGTAGCCACTTTCATACTTTTCAGTAAGTCTTTCATCATGGACAGATGCTTGTCTTCTCTTTCATCCAACACCTTCATTTCATCTTTCTGGTTTCCAGTCTTCATCACCTCTCGAAGAACGTTATCAAAATAATTAGCAAGTGCCATTCATATATATGTATCAGCGCATCGTACGTAAGGGGGCGGGTCGTAAAAACCGGGAACGGGTATACCCTCGGTAACAATGTACCTACCCCAGTTCCCTGGGGCCCGGCCTGCGCTTTACCAGTCCCGGAAAAACTCGGACGGACTGGAACTCGCCCGGAGCGACACGGATTCCGATCTCCGTGTTCAATACGAACTTCCTGATCAGGGCCCGAAGGGGCTGGCCACCGATCATACGCCGCTGAGCTCACATCAGCAGAGCAAGCTCACATCAGCCCGTCTAGCGGGGCACTCCCAGTGGCTCACGGCGCAGACCAATCGTGGTTTTATATCGGACTGTCCTTGTCCTAGCCTTTGGTAAACCGATCCCTCGCTGCAAGGCAGCAGCTGGAACAATCTTCGTCCGGCTTCTCCGTATCGACCTGACCGGCTTGGGAGGCCCTGCCGGTCGATCACTACCGCCGGTATAGATCTCTACATCCTAGAAGCACACAAGCCTCTCCACCCGGTCATATCTTGACCTTCGACAAGGTGTTGTTCCATCGGGAGGATAATAATAATAATAATAATAATAATAATAACAATAATAATAATAATATTTATAATAATAATAATAATAACAAAAATAATAATAATATCAGTAATAATTTTATTGAATTTTACGCGATGGCTATTTGAATTTCATCAATTTTGTTTTTATTCTTATCTCGTAATAGCACAAGGTGCTGTTTTCTTCGAACATTGTTGCGTACCTCTATTTGTGTACGTGTTCGAACGGTGTCAAAGCATAACCGCACACATGAAATCTAGGCCATTATCGGTATCGCGCATGAGATCGGCGGTCATATAGCTAGTTCCTTTGTACAAATCGTTTCGACCAACTCATGTTGATCGCATTTTTTGCGTCATCGTTGCAACTGCTGCCTCGAGGTGTTCGAGCAGTCTTAATAATGTAGCCAGTTATTAAATTTTATTTAGAAACATTACAACAGTAATAACAATAATAAAAGTAATAATATTAACAATAATAATAATAATAATAATAATAATATCAATAATAATATCAATAATAATTTTATTGAATTTTACGCGATGGCTATTTGAATTTCATCAATTTTGTTTTTATTCTTATCTTGTAATAGCACAAGGTGCTGTTTTCTTCGAACATTGTTGCGTACCTCTATTTGTGTACGTGTTCGAACGGTGTCAAAGCATAACCGCACACATGAAATCTAGGCCATTATCGGTATCTCGCATGAGATCGGCGATCATATAGCTAGTTCCTTTGTACATATCGTTTCGACCAACTCATGTTGATCGCATTTTTTGCGTCATCGTTGCAACTGCTGCCTCGAGGTGTTCGAGCAGTCTTAATAATGTAGCCAGTATTTGGTTTTATTAAATTTTATTTAGAAACAATATAACAGTAGAAACAATAATAAAAGTAATAACACTAATAATAATAATAATAATAATAATAATAATATCAATAATAATATCAATAATAATTTTATTGAATTTTACGCGATGGCTATTTGAATTTCATCAATTTTGTTTTTATTCTTATCTCGTAATAGCACAAGGTGCTGTTTTCTTCGAACATTGTTGCGTACCTCTATTTGTGTACGTGTTCGAACGGTGTCAAAGCATAACCGCACACATGAAATCTAGGCCATTATCGGTATCTCGCATGAGATCGGCTGTCATATAGCTAGTTCCTTTGTACAAATCGTTTCGACCAACTCATGTTGATCGCATTGTTTGCGTCAACGTTGCAACTGCTGGCTCGAGGTGGTCGAGCAGTCTTACTGATGTAGCTAGTATTTGGTTTTATTAAATTTTATTTAGAAACAATATAACAGTAATAACAATAATAAAAGTAATAATAATAACAATAATAATAATAAAATAATAACATATTATAACAAATAATTCGTCTCTGACCCAAAGGACGTATTAATTTCCTTTTACATCTGTTACATTTGAAGATACATATTTGTTGAAGGATATAAATTGAATTAATTGTTTGTATACTAATTCAAATTATAACGATAATTAAATTATTCATTAAATTAATTATAACGTACTTGTGAGATTACTTTATAATTTGAAATGATAAATAAAAATATCAAGTTTGATTTAATAATTTTATTACATTTGTATATTTTCTTATTTATGAACCGTTGTTCATTAAAATATAAAATTAAGTAAATTTTCTTTTTTAAAACAATAATTATAATTAGTAAGCGTTAAAAAATAATTATTACAATTATTAATTATAATTATATTAATTGTAATTACAATTACATTATTGGATTTGCAATAATTTCTTCATAATGTATATGGGAATAGAATAGATCTCATAACTATAAAAAAAAGTGATAGAATTTTGTTGCAAAATAACTACATTTTGCATTTCATTTTAAACTTTACATGACATTAATATGCGCATCATAAAAGTATTTCTTCCGGTTTGTTCATTGACAATCAAACAATTTTATAGTTATAAACAATTATGACTGTAAGTTTAACAATTCCATTAAATGCCAAGGGAAAGTAATAATCAAAATCGTTATATTATTTATCATTAAAAAAAACTTTTATTGATTTGTATAAAGTCTAATCAGGTTTTAAATTGAATCATCTATTAAGTATTCTTTTAATTAACCGTTTTCATAATATCTCAAAAAGTAATTTAAATGCATCAATTCGTCATTATTACAAGAACTTGAAAATTACCCCACTGTCGCCAGTATTTGTCTCCTGTTGAACATCGATCATTTATAAGTCCTTCCTACCTCCACTTTACCATGTCTGTTGGTCAATTAAGCCTTAATGGTCAATATCCATGCAACGTTTACTCTTCATGTATTATTCGGAATTGTGATTTAATTTGATTGAAATTGCTCAAATTCAGAATGCAATTTTACGCAACATCGGGAAAAATAAGTTCGTGCAATTACATGTTATTTTGTCAAATTCATTTGTCCGTTTAACATTGTCCAGTATCAGATAGAGCTACATGACGTGTTGGAAATGCATGTGCGCATATAGACATAGTGCATGTTAACGTTTCGCATGTTACTCAACAACTAGCAATGGTGTACATTATCGACGACACGTGGATTTAACTTATTGCTTCCGTCATCGAGTAATTTGCTCTTTATCCATTGCGATTCCGAATAGAAACTCGAGCACTCAATAATGCGTCGGACAAATTAGGAAAGAGGCAGTTATAGGCTTCTGACGCAAATTATGTCTGTTTATGTATTCACTGAAACGCTTTACTTATGAGTTACGTACAAAGTCATACGTAAATTTTTCTCTGGCAACAAGTCAAGTTACACCGTGCATGTGACATACGTCTTACTGAAGCATAATGACATGAAAAACTTTAAGACTTACGATAATATTTAACTTAAAAACATCAGCTTTTGTTAAACCTTGAGTATTTGGGTGAACAAATTTACCCTCCGGTTGTCTGGTGAGGGATTCTCTGTCTATATATTAGATTTTCTTGCTACATAATGTTTGTAATGTTACGTATAAATTCGATCAATATTTAAAAAAAGTTATAGTATTACAATAAAATATTTGTTTTAAGATGTAATCATAACTAAATTGATATGAAATGACAAAATTAAATAATAATATTTCATTTACTACTTTATGCTGCTATAATTAATTGTGTATAATTTATTATACGATACAAATATTTTAGTATTAATTTTCTGACCTTATATTAAAGACACGATAAATTCGTTGAATCTAATGGTATAGTTATCAATATATTAAATAATAAATAAAAGTTCAATCAATATAAATAAAATTATATGTTTTCATGCTTAGTTTATTCATTTACCTAAATATTTATTTATTTGAGAAACAAGTTTTATTAAATTAAACAATATAAATAATGAGATATCAATAGTTATTACGGCGTTGGGAAATCGAATTAAAGTTTTGATGAAATCACACCCAGAAGGAAGTTTAGAAACGGCTCAATATTGGCTCAATACTGATAATAAATTTGATAGTTTTGGCATTCTATATTTGCCAATACCGTACTTTCATTGGAATAGAGCCAGTGGTTAAACAAGAATTTAGTACTGATCAACAATTTTTCCAGTATAATGTTAGTTTATACAAACATGAGAAATTTTGTGGAAGTTTACAGTTTTGATTTTATTTACTATATCACTACCTTTATTTAAGTTCTCTAACAATCATATTTCCTAATCATGCTGTAATCATAATTAAATTTTACAGAACTTTGAAATTAAAATAGTTTATAAAACTTTTATTTAATATGTTTCTTTAATAAAAATAAATGTAATTATAAACTCATATTTGGAAACTTAGATTTTAAATTTACTGTCTTTAAATTTTACAATATATCAAATATAATTATTTAAATTCTTTGTATATAGTTCTTGATCTAACAAATTTATGTTCAACAGAAAGTTAAACAAGATATGTTCATTTAAGGTTCACGAACGAGCGATTTAATTGCTCTCATCATAGTTGATATGTTTCTTTATGGATGGTAATTTTATTTCAGACAAAAGTTTGAAGCACAAATTTATCAGGCCGATGTAGAGTGTCACGTTTTTTTCATCATGTTAAAATTTGTTTACATGTCACTTCTGTTGCGTACCCACGAAACGATATTTCGTTGGATTGAATAAAATTTATTGTTCCTTTTTATTTTGATGCAATTTATTGAAAGTCGCCGTTAATTCTTAATAAAATGACGTTTTCTGATTATCACAACATGATAATATCTTTCGTTTTACGCTAATCAGAGTTAATATTTACAAT
>JABFPY010000194.1:0-10141 GCA_022817165.1 Phoenoteleia sp. ZL-2020 | reverse complement strand
CTTTTAATGATATCACGTCTTTTTATGTTTTATTTATTTTAAAGTTTATCAGAGTTTTTTTATTTTTTTTTTATTTTTCAGATTTTTCAAGTTTTATGAAATCTTTGGAAAAGCAAGGTAGGGCAGAACTTTGGCTCGTTTGTTTTTTACCTTTGCAAGGTAATTCTTAAAACGTTTAAGAATGACTTAAAATCTCTTTATTTCTACGTGGTATGACTGCATTTGATAATTCGCAATTGTTTAAATAATTGATTACAAGAAAAATGAAGCATTGAGTTCGAAAATTTAAGAATTATTTAAAGATTTGCGTTTAAAACGACCATTGGGGCGTTAATTAGTTAAGAAAAAATAAAAATAAGCTTTCATTATTCATTTTGCATGTAAATCTAGTCTGAAGAATACACTTTTATTAAATATAAGTAAATTGGGAAAAAATCATAATCAAGTATTTTAAGATAACACATGTTTTTATTAAATATAAATTTACAAATTTCTGAAGAACATTATTATAGTTTATGAACCATATCGCAGCAGAAGGTAATGGGTTGTATTCTTAATTAGTGATATTGCTGGCGGAAGTTGTAGCGAAACCTTCCAATGTACGATTTTCTTTTCATTTTTTTTACACTTTACTATGTATGCGTGGACGTGATCATCAAAAATAATTTCTTCGTACAACTTAAAATGAATGTACACGTCTTGTTGAATTTGAATTATTTGAGTAATTTCTCCAAATTCAATTTCGCTGTCCAGCATATCGGTAATGAGAAAACTACCAACCTTAAGAATGTTGCCATTAATCTTAACAGAATCATACTTTTGTGGGCTTGAAGTTGTATAAAATTTAGACTTAGATTTGCAGCTACTATCACGTGAGCCTAATTGAAAATTATTTATGCAGTCCAAAGAGTTTATCATTTGACACATTTGTAGTAATTGTTTTTTAGCAACAGTTACTAGCAAGTTTTTACTATTACTTGTTGCTTGCACATTAGCTTTAATTCCTCTATGCCGAGACTCATTTCTCATTGACCAATAATGAACACATGGTCCATTATTAAATAAAATTCTGACATAGTGCAATAAAATATGGAATTTCGGTTTTAATGTTCCATAAAAGTTAATAAAATGTTGATTTAATTCCATAGTAACATTTTTTAATTCACTAATATCAGAACGAACTAACCGCGGGGAAGTAACAATATCAATTGTACGTCTCAATTTTTTATACAATACCCAATGTCTATTATCTTCCGGTATTAAGTCTCCAATAATAATTCCGAAGTATCGAATGAAGCAACCCAGTAAACATTTGATTCCGCTGTGGGGCCACAGTAGTGCCACAAAAAGAATGCAGGCGGTCTGCTCGCATTTAACTGGTAGTCCACCTGCATTGTGAAATTTCCCGTTTTTGCGAACCACAGTGGTATCACAGTGTGGAACAACTGTAGAATCGCTGTGGCATTACGGTAAAATTACGGTAGTATTACGGTAGAATCACATTGTAGTGCAACGGTAGAACTACTGCATAACTACGGTAATAAAATATCGTAGAAATACAGTGAAATCACTGTGGCAATACTGCGGAATTACGATAGCATACTAGTGTAGTACCACGGTCGATGTACCGTATTCCAGCACTCGTAAAACGTTGTAGAAATACTGTGACGCTACTGTGGCACTACTGCGGAATTACGATAGCATCCCAGGTGCAGTGCCACGGTAGAACTACCGTATCACAGCATTGTCAAAACCTTGTAGAATCGCATTCTTTTCTAATTTTATTTTAATCCTGACTTTTATTAACTATTTTCAAAACTTTACATCCTTATTTAAGTCTTAAATTAGAAAGATGTTCGTTCTAAGTTTATTTACAAGATTATTGACAAGTTTAATAATAAAAAGAATATAAATCTTTATTGAATATTTGCATTCAATTTACTGAAATATTATTTAATTTACAAAAGTAAAATGTGTTTTAAATATGACTAATTATTAAATATAGTATATTTAACTAATTTTCAATTAAACGAATCACAGATAATTTTAGGATAGGGAAGAAAACATTTTATAATATAAATAATTTATTGAAGTTAGCGATCTAATACATAAATAAATAAATATATATATATTATGGTACTTTAATTCAATATATATATATATATGTTTGTTCATATCCAATTATTGGAAGATTATGTTGTTATACTGCTGAACCTGTAAACATAAGTAACTTATTACTACATTATAATCAAGCATTATAATTACATTATAATATTAATTCTTTATAAGCACATATGTATTTACATGAAATGTCATACTTTTCTTGTTCCGTTTTCGTGTTTCCATTTTTTTTTCAGTCTTCGCAAGCGCTGCTTGGCATCCAGAAACCAAGTCTTTATGTAATTGTTTATATTTTCAATTGTTTCATATTGATAAATTCCACACAGCATATCTATAAATAAGGAAAAATTTAAAAATTTAAAAAAAATCTACAAGTGTAAATAAGTGTATACAATAAAATATAAAAAATTTTAAGATATCCAGACGGAATAATATCTTAAACTAAAAATGTAATATTAAATAAATGAATGCAGAAAAATAAAACAATTTATATTAATAATACATTAGAAATTTACACATTAGTAACAATAGACTGAAAGGCTTAGATTTAAAAACTAGTTAAGTTTGAAAAAATAAAAAATGGCAATATTAGTCACATTTAAATCCAAGCCCTTCAAATAAAAAAATGAAGTAAAATAACCATTTGCAATGTAAAACGAAAACGATCTTAGTATATTTTCAATTATACACTATATCACTTACTTGCTATAGTGTCAGTGGTTTGAGAATCTCCGATTTTCACGTTACCTCGTTTCCCTGACCAGGTACATTTTGCAGCAAAGTAAGTGCTGAATACTTTGTTTAATATATTGTACGTACAGTCTCTTGAGGAATTTCCTCCTCTTTTTTCAATAAAATATTCCTGTAAATATATATTTAATTAATATTAAATTATTTATTATTATTTCTATGGTGATGTGCCATAACCAGTTAATCCTTTTCATCCTGATCTAGAGGCAATCACAATCATTAAAAATTCATATATTTTAATTATTCATCACTTAAATATACAAAATTGATGAAAAAAAATGTTTTCATTGTTTTTTCAAATGTAATAATATCAGTAAATAATTATTAATTCAATTTTATAAGAACCTTTAAATAATCAAAGGTTAATCAAATAATTACATTTTCAATCCATAAAAACGGAAAATACGTCAAACAATCGCGAAAAACATAAAAATTTGTGTATATATCTCAGGAGATACATTAAGAAGAAGAAAAAGTTTGAATATATATGTATCCTTATATATAATACTTAAGTGGTTACAGCTAATCGGCACAGATTATTATAAAATAAAATTACTACTATTATTTTCTTACAAATTGCTCCATTAATTTTTCTTGGGCGATTAACACTCCCTCCCATTTATTAAATTCCTTTTCCGACTCCACTGGAAGTAATTTGTCCAGAAGTTTTGTTCTGTGTGCAGGATTCGCATGTTTTTCTATTTTGTTCATGCGATCTTCCATGGCTTTGTGTTGTAAATTCAATTTGTAATACTTTGCAGCTAATACAGTTGACATTCCTGAAAATGGATAATTAGAATAAATAAAATTAATGGCAGCATGTTTTCAATATTGATTGATATTTTAGGATTAAACGGGGTAAAAATGAGACATGGGGGAAAAAACTAGACAGCATGAAGAATGCTTAATTTTTAAATAAATAAAATATGTGTTTTTAATTACTTTACTTACTTTTAATTTTTTAATTTATTGATGCAAGATATCTTTAATTATTAACAAATTTTACTTGATACAGATGCTTTCGTTAAAATTGCACAATGTACGCACATTTTTTCATCCTATACAATAGTATTGATAGTATATTGCACAATGAGTGGGGAAAGTTGGCGAATGCAGACGAGTGTGAAGTTGCATCACAGTTATCTGCTTTCGTCAATTACCCCACGAATTGTGAATGCTATTTTTTGCAGCACGTGAAAAATGGCCTACTTTCATTGCACGTGTTGCAAAAAAATTTGTTCACTTTAACGAAAATGGTGGTTTTGGTTTTCTAAAGTCATTTAATAAATTAAAGAATTTTAAAATGATATTTAGAAAAAGAGGAACTACTATGATACAAGAATATAAAACACTGCCCCTGATAACCAGTTTTTTACAAAATCTGCACAAAATGTATGCAAATCTACGATCGTTGATCTATGCGATATTTGCACAAATTTCGTGTAAATATTTTATTAAATTTTGAGTGAACAATTTTGCATACAAATTATATAAAATTTAAGAAATGTTTGTGCAAAATGACGGTCATAAATTTGCACGAATTTTATGCAAATCTTAGCCAAAATGTATACAAATAATTTTGCATAAATACTGCTCTTTAGGGACAATGAAAACTTTCACTTTATATCTTATTATTAATTCAAGACCAGAAGAGTACAAAAAACGTTCTGCATTTTTACCTTGAGATATATCTTGTCTATTATGTACATTCAGAACTTGTCGATGAGAACTTGTACTTTGTGAAGTTGTATCTTGCGGTGGTGGCTGTAATTGTCGATCTGATACTTGCGCTTTTGATGATCCTGATCGTGGTGATGTCGCTAATGGAGTCGCTAATGGTGATGGAGATTGCGATGTAGTGTGCGATGTAGTGTGCGATGTAGTGTGCGATGTAGTGTGCAATGTAGAGTGCAATGTAGAGGGCGATGTAGAGTACGATGGAGAGTGCGATGGAGATCGCGATGAACATCGGGATGGAGATGGCAATGGAGATCTGGATGGAGATCTGGATGGAGATCTGGATGGATATCCCGATTGAGATCCCGATTGAGATTGCGATTGAGATTGCGATGGAGATTGCGATGGAGATTGCGATGGAGATCGCGATGGAGATCGCGATGACAATCGCGATGAAGATCCCAATGGAGATCGTAATGGGAATCGCGATGTAGATCTCGATTGTGGTTGTGACGGTGATCGTAATGGCGGTGGTGGTAAGTCTGCTGCAATTTTCGATGCATTATTTTCCAGGTTTATGACATCGTTTTCAACTGAAATAATTAAAACTTAACTTTTAAACAATATAAAATATGAGAAAATCGTACAATATAACTTTTAAAAATTATCTTGCAAAGGTAAAAAATAAACCAGTCAAAGTTACCCCCCCCCCTCGCCATTTCCCAGCTCGGTCATTACATTAAAAAACAAGTAAAACGTAAAAATAAATGATATTATTATATGAACCAAGTAAAAATTTAACTCATAACTATAACTTAGGTAAAAAAGAAAACTAAAGGTTTCTAAATAATTTATTATTTCGTCAGAAAGTTTATGATACTTAGAAAAATGGCTCGCCAAGATTTTGTATAGGGGTAATTAATTAATTTTTTATACAAATATTAATTAAAAGAAGAATATTAATTAAAGATAATTAATTAAGAATTCATTAAAAGAAGATAAAAATATAGATTGTTATCTTTATCATTTTTAAACAGAAATTAATACAGAAATTACTCAAAATAGTGACATGAGCACAAATCGCCCAAACTTCAGAATAAAGGTCACTTAGCTCCCGACAATTTGTTCACGTTTATGGCGCGAAATTTGAAAAAAACTTTGGCTCGTCGTAATAAAGAATATTTTTATTAATTAATGGAAAATAGAGTGAATGAAACGGTTAAATAGGATATTATATTTAAAAAGTAATCATTTACAACCAATCTGGTTGTTTATATTTTCCGAATTACTTTTCTTGTTTTCCTTGTCTGAATCGTTACCATCGTCCTGGTTGGAAGGACCAATTGTTTTGGTTAAGTCAACGACACTCTCTGGGAAAAGTTTTCACATTAATAATGACGAATGTGCATATATCGTCGATATTTAGAAGAATTATCATTCATTTACATATGTTAAATATAGGTATTATTAAATATATTAGAACAAATAAAGTTTTTGTCGGAATGTAAATATAATTAAATAAATACTATATTTCAATTCAACAAGTTGAATTTGTCCAAAAAAAATTTGAAATTTTCCCGAAATTATGACATTGCAGACTTTTGTCAGACAACACATAAAGTCTTAAAAAATCTAAAAAATATTATTTTTTATTGTATTTTATGAAAATCAGCCAATTTATCATAATATCGAACAATCATGCAGCTTAGGACGTAGATTCTTACTTTATTTATAAAGAAAAATGGTGCGATTTGTCTTTATGTTTTTCAAAATTTCAATATCTTTAGTTTATATTATATACTTAAACATTTTTTTTTAAATATACAATTAATTTAATTTCAATTTTTCAAAATTTCCAAATGAAGATTATTAAGAAATTTAACAACAATTACAATTAACTGTAATATTTGTGATTATTTTCAATACCTGTTGACTTATTATTTTAGTTGTATTTTTAATAGACCGTTGTAAACACCCACTCGAAAACCCTTTTACAGTTACAAAAGTAAAATTTATAACAATAATTCAAACCGTTTGTGTTGTATGGAGTTTTGATTCGTTTTACTTTCCCAGAATGAGCTTCATCTGAAGAGGAACTAAGTTTCCTGACTCTTTTTGTTCGTTTCCCTCGCCCATACTTATTATCATCAGTCGTACTGTATTCCGGATTCTCGGCTTTTTTTCTTGCTTTTTCTAAAGTGTCTAAAATTAAATGAACAAATAATATAAAAATAATATAAATAAATATAAAATATTAACATATAATTCAATATAAATTAATATACGTGTTTTACAGAGTTTTATTTATTATACTATATAGTAAATGCATACTTACCATAATAATTATCAATTCGAACTGAAAATGATATCCAATTTTCAGAATTTGGAGTTTCGAGACTTGTATTTTTCAGGAGTTTTCCAATTCTGAAAGAATTTCGAGGCCACCAACATTTATATTGACCGTTTTCTGTAAAAATCCAGTTTGCAGGGACTTCGTTCGGATCTTCGTCTTCATCCACAGATTCATTATTTTCGTGCAGAAAATACACAACTGCGTACTTCATGTTTCGAGCTGTTGAAATTGTGCAAAATATTAATATTATATTCCAATCAGTAACTTGAATTTAATAGGTACATTGTGATATAATGAAAAATCCATACAAAGTAATATTAATTCTTTTCCAGTGAAGGTATATAAAAAAATTGCAAATTGATTGTGTTAGTTTCCTCATATTAAAAAATTATTTTTCTTTTACTGTAAGTGCATTTGTATCTATTAATATTTTTAAAGTTTGACTTCATAATGAAAATAAACAAATTATTGCTTCAAAATTATGTATATATACCTTTTAATTTGTATATTTAAACTTATCTATCCAATTAATTGTTACACTGATCACTTTTCTGAAGCATATACCACGATCCACGAACCACAAGCTGAACAAAATCACAAGCACAAGGTCGAACGATTCAAAACATTCATTGTGTCTCCTTTTCTAACCCAAACAGAATCATGTCGTTGTTCTTGCGAGCGCCTGCGCAACAGCATAGCAACAGACGACAGAATTCAAAATTAAAATTTCAAACTATTTCAAAGAAACAAATTCAAACTTAAAATGAAATTTTTTCCACCAAGCATTGTTTGCAGTATTTTTTCAAATGAAACATAAGACAACTTAACAAATGCCAGCGATTTTATAAGTAAAACGGAGTATGAATGTGAATGTAAGTATTGCCTGTTTAGTTAAAGAAAAAAGTTTGAGGTTATATTTACATTTGCATGCGGAAATAAATTATATATCCAAGTTGTTATTCTACATAAAATTATATTTATAGTGTAAAAATTTACTTTATTTGTTTTTTTATTTTCAGAGAATTACTGTACAGAGCAATTTTTTATTTTAATTTCAATTTTTGAGACACAGATTTTGGCACAGTCTTGTACAAATAGTAAGTAACATTTATAATGTTGTGTTCATTAATTATATTTAATTATTTAACAAGAATAATTTTTTGTTAAATAATTTTGAAATGACATTTGCTTAAAATTCATGTAAATCTACAACAATTATTTTACTTCAAATTTGCATAAATTTATATGAAAATTACATGCAAAATTTATGCACTTTTATACAGAACTATTTGCTTGAAATTAATTAAAATACTTACACAAGATATGTATAAATCGACGATTGAGAAGAAGAAGGGGCTGGTACAAGGGAACTAGAAATATTTTGTAAAATTTGTACAAATAATATATGCGAATGTTTCACGTAAATTTTAATTACGCAACTTTTGTGCAAATTAAACACGAAGCTTATCATGGTATTTATTAATTGTAATTTTAATGTTTTTTACGCTTTTTCACTTTTTTTTCACTTTTCACGGTGTATTTTAAAAACGTTTGAACATTTTTGAAATGTTTTCGTTTTACATATTATCTGGAAAACTTAAATAAAAGTATTAATAATTGAAACTTTCATATATTTTATATACTTTAAGAATTTAGTTTTCCAATCTTTTTAAATATTTGTAGCTATTTATTTCTGAAAGTCACTTTATTAGGAAAAATTAAAATATTTTAACAATTATAATATATTTATTATGACATAGTTTTTCCTCGAGTATTTTCATAGCTCTTAAGAAACTATCCACTACTTTCCCTTGCTTAAATAAAAATTAGGTGTAACAATTACTTTCATTAAAATTCCACCAATTTTTGAAGTTTTTCAGATTTGCCAGAATGTTTATTTAACCCTGTGAATAAATTTCAAAAAGCTGAATTATTAAGCAATTATTACACACAAATACATATTCAAATAAGAAAATATTCAAATTCAAATAAGAGATTGTCCATAAATGGTATCACGCAGTTCTGTAGGGGGTTCGACTCCACTTGAGAGCTTGTGAAAGGAGAAGGGGGACGGTTGAAAAATTGTGACATAACGGATTTGCTAAATTGTTTACAAATCTTTACCCCGTCACGTTTATTGAATTCTATTTAAGGTGGGAAATTCACAAACGAATGCAGACTATTTTGTGTTATAATAATTAGTCAAAAAACAATATAATTAAAAATTGTTGAATAAAACAAAAAAAATCAAGATATAAAATTAAGACTAACAAAACCTCGAAAAATAAAAAGATTGTGTATTAAATACAATAAAAGTCTAAAAAGTATAGAAAACTAAAAATTACCTTGCAAAGGTAAACAAATAAACGAGCCAAGGTATTTGTCCAAATTGATGTTTTACAGAAAACAAAAAATAACTTCTACCTGCCTCTCCCTAAAATTGTTTCTGTCAATTTCCCAACAATAATTAAAAAATAAAACATTTATTTTATTTCATTTGTATTTAAAAAAAGATGTGAAATCATATATTGAGCCAAGTTCAAAAAAACCTCTTGAAAATACAAAACGCTATTATTACAAAAAAATGCAAAATTCAAATCTAAATAATAAAATAATTTACAGATATAAAATTAATAAATATAACATAAAAAACGTTTTAAACTTGAATTACGAAAACTTTTAATCATATAATCTTAAAAAATATGTCTTAAGGATGTATGGACACTGAGTGGGATAAAGATATCTTTTATCTTTGTTGCCCTTATTGTTTTCCCATAAGAAATTTTATATTCGGATATAGCCAATTAAAACATTTCAATTTCTAAATATATATAATATTATTTAAATCAATTATATTCACAAAATTTAAAGTCAATCTGACGTTTAGTAATGAAATTATAACATTTTGAAAATTTAACTTTTTACATACATTATAAGATATTTAGGTTGGATTGCTGCATTTTTAAAATTAAATAACTAAAAATTTAGACGTTAGATCAATGTAAAACTTTGCGTAATTATTTCTTGTGTCATAAATAATTAGTCATGAAAACCTTATGTTTTAATCTTGGAAATCGTCTGATGTCCATACCTCCTTAAACATATTACCACCAAAAGTCCAAGCATGTTAACAACATAATTTATGGTAGGTTCATGTACTTCCTCACAAGTCAGGTAGTACAGCCAACGTTAGATGTGATTTGTACGATTGTTAGCAGATTAGTGGGTAAACTATTGAAC
>JABFPY010000193.1:0-10145 GCA_022817165.1 Phoenoteleia sp. ZL-2020 | reverse complement strand
TTGCGAGATTGAATGTTTAAATACAATTTTTTTGTTCTTTAGTGTTTTTCAAGAAGTGTTCAAAAATGAATAATTTATATAGAAATACCAAAATTCTCTTATAATTCCCAGGTACAAATGTTTTATTTCTTTGAACACATCATTGAGTACTAATTTTAGAGAATAATGGCGTTATATAACCTGACAATTGTCTAACCTCCCGGCTATCCTGATTCTTGAAATGGTGTAGTATTTCGGTGGCGTCTGCTGTTTACATTATAGTATGAAACGTGACATTTTTGTGTGTGTAATTCTTTTCGGTGATTTGTTCTTTAGGGTTTGTTTGTATACATGATAAGTAGGTAATAATCGGACATATGGTAAACCTGAATTGGGAAATTGGACAAATGTTTCCTCGCATATTATAAAGTAAACAATAGATGACATCATAATACTACACCGATTCAAGAATCAGTAAAAGACATAGAATTAGGCAATTTCCCGGTTATATAACTTCATTATACCCTAAAATTAGTAAATATTCGCTTATAAATTATTCATAATTTTAGCTGATGAGCTTTTACATTTTGCGAGATTGAATGTTTAAATACAATTTTTTTGTTCTTTAGTGTTTTTCAAGAAGTGTTCAAAAATGAATAATTTATATAGAAATACCAAAATTCTCTTATAATTCCCAGGTAGAAATGTTTTTTTCCTTTGAACACATCATTGAGTACTAATTTTAGAGAATAATGGCGTTATATAACCTGACAATTGTCTAACCTCCCGGCTATCCTGATTCTTGAAATGGTGTAGTATTTCGGTGGCGTCTGTTGTTTACATTATAGTATGAAACGTGACATTTTTGTGTGTGTAATTCTTTTCGGTGATTTGTTCTTTAGGGTTTGTTTGTATACATGATAAGTAGGTAATAATCGGACATATGGTAAACCTCAATTGGGAAATTAGACAAATGTTTCCTCGCATATTATAAAGTAAACAATAAATGACATCATAATACTACACCGATTCAAGAATCAGTAAAAGACATAGAATAAGGCTATTTCCCGGTTATATAACTTCATTATACCCTAAAATTAGTAAATATTCGCTTATAAATTATTCATAATTTTAGCTGATGAGATTTTCATTTTACGAGATTGAATGTTTATATACAATTTTTTTGTTCTTTAGTGTTTTTCAAGAAGTGTTCAAGAATGAACACTTTAAATAAAATACCAAAATTCACTTATAATTCCAAGGTACAAATGTTTTATTCCTTTGAACACATCATTGAGTACTAATTTTAGAGAAAAATGGCGTTATATAACCTGACAATTGTCTAACTTCCCGGCTATCCTGATTCTTGAAATGGTGTAGTATTTCGGTGGCGTCTGTTGTTTACATTATAGTATGAAACGTGACATTTTTGTGTGTGTAATTCTTTTCGGTGATTTGTTCTTTAGGGTTTGTTTGTATACATGATAAGTAGGTAATAATCGGACATATGGTAAACCTCAATAGGGAAATTAGACAAATGCTTCCTCGCATACACTGAAAAAAAAAGTAGCGTTTTCCAGGTTGATAAACATTCTAGCGATAATTCTTAAAAATTTTCAAGTTATTATTCAGTTATTTTGTTGCGTCATAGGTAAACACGTATTAACCTAAGAGAAGCATGAAACTGAAGTTGTGAATGTTCAACGTTGACTTCTGATTCGCTCTCTTTCCACCGTATAAAGATTGACACACGGTCATTCTGCAGTTCCTCATGATTTACCGGATAATCCGAAAGAAGGACCAATGGTAGCACATCGTTAATTATTTGTCTAACGGAATTTCAGTTGAAGAAATAGAAGTGTTTGGCTGTGATTTATTAGCATTTTTGCGTGCTTCTATATGTGCTTGTGATACAGAAAAGTGTGAAAACAATTTTAAGTAGGTATGTATAATATGCAATTTTTCTAACATTAAATAAGGTGAACGTAATTTGTAATTTCATTTTGAGGTTAGAATACAAAAATGATTGTTGTAATGCAAATGTTTTTTTAAATGACTTTATAGTACTATGTAAAAACGTTTTTACTTTCAATTAAAAGTAATTTATTTCAATCATAATATGAAATTGAAACAATCTCAATCAGAATTATTACACAAAATTTAAAAAATAATACATTATGTATTATAAATATATTTTATTCATAAACATTTTTATAATATGTTGTTATAAAATAAATATAAATTTTTGTTGTAACTTTAAATATATTAACTATAAATATATGTTGTATATATATATATATATTAATAATTTGTGTTGTTTTGTCAACAATTTATGCCACTTTATATGTTTATTGGCTATTTGTTAATCCATTTATGTCAACTTATATCATTAATAGTATGTACATTTTTAATAATAAACTTTTCTGCATTAAATATACTATATTAAATATGTTTATATCTTTAGTATATCTATATATATGTTTTATTTCTGATTGGAAATATTGTAGCACTTGCAAAAATTATGAACATTATTTTTGAAAATGCTACCTTGTTTCATAAAAATCTTTTACTGTTGATGATTGAAAAAAAAAATTGTTTAATTGTCAGTAAATGTTTCTTTACAGGGCTCTAAAAAGTCAACATAATGGAGAATATAAATGTTAATATAATTAAAATGCTCAATTCTAATCAACAGGAACAAAATGTCTCAAATAATGGTTAGTAATGTTGAAATTAAATTAATTAAACCCATTTAAATGAATTTATGATTAAATCTAAAATTTTAATCATAAATATCGTAGTTAATATAAAAAGTACCATTGCATTTAAAATAAATTTATTTTTAATAGTATAATAAAATTTCAATTATATTAAAGTATTAATTAATAATTATTAACAATTTATATTTATATTTATTACTTATTATTTATATAATTAATAATATATGTATATTGATTAATGTTTCAATAAATGTAAACTCAATTATTACATGGAATTTGTTATGTTTGGTTTATGATTAATCCTTTTTATGTTAACTGTAATAATTGAAATAATAAGAATTATTGTTATTGAAATATAATTATTTTTGACAGAATTGTAAAATTAAAAATATTTTCAATTATTAATTAGTAATCATTAAAAAATGTATTTCAATTCTTTTATTACTTATTAGTGTTTAAATAAATTTCTATTTCAAAATTTGAAATAATTTTGTGAGACTATCATTATTATTATGTGCTGATAATATGAATCATTTTAAAAATGTTTTGAAAATGTATACGTATAAAATAAATTTTCTACAGGATCACAAAAATCTGTTGCTTTACAAGAATTGAGACAATTACAAAATGTCAACAGTTCAGACACAGTTTCCTTACAGCCGGAATTATTATTTTCAAATATTGCAGAAAACAGTGATCAGCAGTTTCAAAATTATTTAAAAATACATAATTTGTATTTACAAAAGTATTATCAGAATTTTGGAAAGGAAAACCGATTACATTCTCCTGTGCCTGTTGAATTTAATGATCGTTTACTGGCACCATTTACTTCACAGTCATCTTGCTCGTCACAATTATCCTTGCAGGAACCTGGGCGTGGTTCTAATTCTTTGGACAATTCTATTTATAAAGATATTTTGCCAACTGTACCAGCACAAATTCCAGTTAAAGGAGTAATCGGAGATACCATTTCAACATTAGAATCGGTACAAGTTGATTTGCAGTCACAAAATGAAAAAAGTCAATGTGTAATCATAGACTTAGAAAATAATCCTTTACAAAGTAATGTTCTTAGAAAAGATGCTACTTTAGAAATTGTTCCAGGTATTATAATCTTAGATTTTTCCTATTTATGTAGAAGCAAGTTCGGAAAAAATTGAATAAAAGTAAAATTAAATAAAACATTAACCCAGTGCAAAATAAATATATAAATAATTTTTTTACATTATATTCACATTATATTCCATGTGTAATATAAACATTATATTGATCAAAACTAGTTAGCTATATTCAAATAATTTTGACTTCTTGTAGACAGTCAGGAAAACCGAAGCAAAAATTACATATATCAGGTATTAATGTCTTGTGGTGAAGGCGAATTTATGATTAAAGCATATGATTTTGAGAGATCTCTGCCAAGAAAACCTGATTTTATTGAAACAAGAAAATCATCGGTTTTTTCACTGCAACTAGTTTCAAAAATAGTTATACATGATGAGGTCAGACGTACGAATTCTTATAAGTGAGTAAATTAATGTTAAATTATTTCTTTTTTTTAAATTTTTAACATATTAAATATATAAATATATATAACACAAATTTAAATTTATATATAAAGAAAAAATGTAAATAAAAAAAATTAATTAATATATAGGTTTATATATATATACTTAAATAATATGTTAATGAATATGAAATTAGTGTTCTTGTACCAGAACTACTACTGTAGCAACATTTTCTAACTACTATACAAAAAAATTGCAAGATTAGTTAATTTTCATTTTATTTGTGTAACAAACAATAATCCATCATAAAATATAAAACACTTTGCATTGCAAAGCATCGTTGATAATACCTTGCAATGAAGAGAACTTCCATACAAAATTCCTTAAAATAATCAAGAAATTGTACTGTTTCAGTATAAGCTCAGAGAGATTTGAGGAACTTGCGCGAATTACGGTAGAACTTTTTACCGATTTTAGTCCACAACGCTTTTACGCAAAACATACTGTTGATAGTAATGCTACTGGGGCCTATCAACAATATTATTCAACTTTAAGAGAGAAAGCCATACTGATAAATGAAATTAAGCTGAATGAGAGACCTTTAAGAAAGAAGCGACTGCTTGAAGGTATATTTTTTAAATCATTTAATTAAAGTTTAATTCATTACACATTTCCTTACAGTATGTTTTACAGTTATTAGATGTTCAATAATATATCATTTTTCAGAAGATGAAATTTGTGAAGATCTCAAGGATTTGCAAAAGTCAACTGCTATTATAGATGAAAGTTATATTGCCAAGTGGGTAGCAACAGCTAGGGTAGAGAAGATTAAACTATATCTCAAAAGTGATATAAAAACAATTATATCAACTTTTCCAATTCTAGCTCATTCACTAGGATACAAATTGGTAAAATCATATATTTTTAAAAAATATATATATGTATGTATATATTTATTCATTTCTGAATAATGTCTCTACTTTTTAAATATTTCAATTTTAGATTAAAGCGGATTTTGAATCCTTCTTCTCTAAGTCCAACGATGAATTCAACAAAAACTGGAGTACAACAGCCTCAAAGATTATTCGATTAGCAAAAAATAAATCATATAACCGTGATATAAAAAGTCTGCTGAAGGAAAATGAATCCTTATTAAAAAGTGGTTTGTTCATTCAGTGCATATATATCAATGCATATATATATATATGTTTGTTATGTCGGATGATACAAATTTTATTAACTATTTTCATGGTTTCACAAAATTCTTTTTTTTTAGGAGATGTAAATTTATTAGCCTTGATTATATTGCCATTTTTATTTCGAAAGATCCAAAAACTTAGTAAAAAATCAAAATTCGGAAAAGCGTGGAATCCGGAGAAGATAGATGTTTTAAAGACTTTCATATTGCATCTAAAGGTACTTCTACATGTTTGACGTATACTTTTTCTGTTTTACTTACAATGTATGCAGTATTTCTCATTATTTTAAATAATTACAATTTAATCTCCCAACTCTTTTGTAGAAATCCGATAATTTTAACGAACAATTAAAAGCAGCAAAGATCTTCGTGACTGAACTACACAATAGTCATAATATAGAAGAAAAACCATACGTAATCATTTGTGGACCTACTTTGGAGAAAATTACATCATCCTATGTTATTCTAGGCGAACATATGTATCAAGTTCCTACAGCTTTATTTGCAGTCGATTTATGCTTTCAATGTGTAAAAACGTTTTGCGACAAGTTTTCGGTGATTTGTAATCACGTTTGGTACTTTTTAGAGCGAGTAGCTTATAACTTTGAAGTGAATACTTCCTACACTGGAGTAGTAGAGCTGATTGACAAATTACAAACAGTGTAATTGTCACTTGATTAGTCTCATGTTGCTAATGTTATAAATTATTTTTTTATGTTAAGAAGCATATTATCAAAGATTTTTTTATGTTAAGAAGCATATTATCAAATTATTTCAGTTACTGTAAATTGATTTAATTATTTTAGAATAACTATCATATATCTATTAAAATGAGTAACGACATTCAAAACTGCAATATTTTAAATAAGCAATATTTGGACAAAGAAATATTAAAATTTACGTTAACTTTGTATAATAATTCATTTCTATCTCGAAAATCAGTGAATGAAGTTATTGTTGAGTTTCAAAATTTCATTTCAAAACAATTCATCCCTTTTCTTCAAACTGAAATGGAAAATCAATTAAAAAACTTGTTGTCGGATACGTTGCTTGCAAAAGTACAGTTTATTTTAGGAAAAAATAAATTTCCATTCAATAATTATCTCACAGAACATATGAGATTAAAGCAATATGAGATTAATAGTTTTTATGTTCCGCCGCAACTTTTTCAAATTGGTACTGAAAAAATATTAATAAACGTGAATGATGATAAAGTGCAATTGAAAGAAAAACCCGTTTATGCCGCTCATATACCTCTTAAAGATACTCTTGAAAAATTCTTCACAGTTTCGGGTATTTATGAACAAATACAAAAATATGTAGATAATTTAAGTGGTAAATCAACACATATATCTAACATAATTCAAAGTAAATTATGGAAGGAAAAGTATGCAAGAAAGAATGAACGCGTTTTCCCTCTCTATTTATATTTTGATGATTTTGAGACTGGAAATACGCTCGGAAGTCATAGTGGAGAAGGAAAATTAGGAGGAACTTACATTTCTCTCGCATGTTTACCACCACATATTGAAGCTAAGATGCAAAATATTTTCATATCTACAATTTCTTATACAAAGTACTTACAAGAATATGGAAATGAAAAAGTATTCATAAAGACAATTGAAGATTTAAATTATTTGTCGAAAAATGGTATAAAGATTCACATAAACGGACTAGAAGAGACTCTTTATTTTGAATGTGTACTCGTTTTAGGAGACAATTTAGGTTTAAATTCTATTTGCGGTTTTGCGAAAAATTTTAATGGCGTTTATTGTAGAATTTGTTCTGCATCTAATGCACAATGTCAAATAATGACTGCTGAGTCTGAGGCATTAATTAGAACTACAACATCTTATGCAGAACATCTGTCGGAAAATAACCCTTCTAAAACTGGTATACATGAGAATTGTGTTTTTAATCAAATAAATAAATTTCACATATGCGAAAACATTGCAGTTGATGTAATGCACGATGTTTACGAGGGAATAGCCTCGTATACCATTAGCAAAGTCTTACAGAGTGTAATTGAAGACAAAATTGTTACGTTAACTAATATAAATTATAAAATACAAAGTTTTCCATATAACGATATTGACATCAACAATAAACCTAGGCCACTACAATTCAGCGTCGGTAAAAAAGGTAAACACAAATTAAAAATAAGGCAATCAGCAGCAGAAATGCTATGTTTAGCTCGGAATTTGGGACTGATGATTGGAGACCTTATTCCAAAAGAGAATAAGCCTTGGAAACTTTACCGTTACTTAAAGCAAATTATTGCCATAATAACTTCACCAAAAATAAATAATGGCCAAATTTACTATGTACAGTCAGTTATTCAAAAATACAATTTTCTGTTCTTTCAGCTGTATGGAAAGTTGAAACCAAAAATGCACATTTGGCTGCATTATAAGCGAGTGATGTCATTGAATGGGCCAGTAGTACATTACTCATCAATGAAATTTGAAAGAAAAAATAAAAAGTTGAAAGAATTTACAGTATCAACTACTTCTAATCGTAATCTCCCCCTTACAATAGCTGTGAAACATCAACTTCAACTATGTTACACTTCGATATTTTGTCCCATGATGGAAAGTGATGTACTAATTGGACCAGTCGATAATAAGAATGCAGAATATTCTTTGAAAACATTGGTACCAACATTCGTATGCAAACAAGCACCTGTACAAACATTGAAAAAGGTAGAAATTTTGGGTAAACATTTTTCTTCTGGAACAATATTTGTTACTGAAATAACTGAGAATGGTCCTCAATTTGGAAAATTGAAAACAATATTTCATTGCAATAATCAAGTTTACTTTCATACAGAGGAATTTTACACAAATTCTTTTAATCATTACTTTCATGCATACAATGTAAGATCAAATATATTTAAGACTGATAAATTGATTAATGTAGATTTGTTACCAAGGTTGCCACCATGTTTATTAATAAGAAAAAATGGTGAAGAACTCGTAGCCACAAGATATGATATTTAGCTTTATATGTATATTTTAATACAGTTTAAACGTATATGTCAACTTTTAGTTCTAAGTAATATTTGTTGTAAAAAATGATGTACAATAAACTATTTCCATTATCATGTATTTAATAATTTAATCCTTTTTTTATTGATCTTCATTTAATGTACAAATGTATTTTAGTCATTTATATTCAGCAAAACTGAATATAAATACACATAACTGTAATAAAACTCTGTGATTGAAACATAATTTTTCGGAGCAAAATACTATATTAATTATATAAACTTTAAAAAATTTATTTATTTATAATAGATATATTTTTATTATAATAACTTTAAACTGTAATAAATTAAAATTGTAATTTTTGCACTATTGCAAATATATGTAGTTAGTAATAAATTTTATTTTAACATAATTTATTAAATTCTTATACAATTAAATAACACTCGTTATATAGAATTCATTTTAATATTAAAAACCATAATGAACAAAAAGATAAAATGCAGTTGATTCATTCCTTGTCTCCATACATTTGGGTTTTTTTTCTTTATACCTTAACTGGTCCCAGTAAAAATTAAGTAATTCAGAGTAATTTCAAAAAATAAAAATGTTGTTTCTAATCGACGATCTTTTCGTTAATTTGTTAAAATAGCAATCGAAATTCGATATATAAAAAATCTTAAAAAGTATAAAATATTTATTTTTATAAATTTTGTAGATGATTTGAAGTAATAAAAAAGCATTTAATTTATTATGAATTTACCTCTTATTTACCTTATAATAACTACTGTTTCTTAATGATTAATTTAAAATACTCATAAACATTGTGTTTTTATTTTCAATTAATTTCAATCTCTAAATAATAGAATAAAAAAATTTAATTTTTGATTCAAAATTAAAACTGCCTGATTCGATATATTTGTGTCCTTTAGAAGAAAGGAATATATTTTCATTACTAATAAAACATATATTTAAACATATATATTTAAATATGATTTTTCATTTTAAGAAAGATGTAAACTACATATTTTGAGGTAAAACATACACATTTTCTGTCTTGATAATATTATTTAATATTACTTGAACGTTTTCCATTATATTTTTCTTTCTGCATTTTCGTATATAAATTATAATATTCTTTCAAATATTCATTAATAAAATTATTTACGTGATTACCAAAAATTATTTGGTGCGTTTATTTTAGAAAAACAAAATTGAATATTTTAAATGAAGTTTTAAGGTTAGTTATTTAATATAAATATAATTGTAGAATATTTGGATTTGAAATCGGAGTAGTTTATTGCAATTAAGAAGTCCGTGACGTTCGCTGTCAACATGTCGATACTACGAGTCCCTCAAGACATACCGGATTATACGGTAAGTCTTGAGTAATCGAAAACTGACATCTCGCTATTCTTTACTACACTGGTTGTCATGCATTATTTGGCCATTGGAAACCAATGATTCTGTGTATTTAATTCGATAGTAACTTAAACCATTCTTATTGGTCGATTCATTTATATTTATCTTATTACTGGTTTAATTTTAAAGTTATGTTGCTAATGTTTGTAAGCAAGAATTTAACAGTTACTTTTTAACTGCGAATCCGCTGGTTTTTCTTTCCGTGTATCCGTCCAATTGACGTGTTCCCGAGTATACATTAAACGATTTCGCCGATGCACCGCAGTCAAACTGGGTACATTTGCGCGACGACGAGATCTCAGTCCGCCTTCTCGTAAACGGTTTCTGATCGTTTGAT
>JABFPY010000192.1:0-10150 GCA_022817165.1 Phoenoteleia sp. ZL-2020 | reverse complement strand
CTGTTATACGTTATCTTATCGTTTCTCTATTACTTATTTAATTGAAATTTTTGTAATATATTATTATTAATATTATTACATAATTAGTATTTATTATATTATAAAAAAATTTTATTTTACAGATATTAGACAATTAAAAAAAGGTGCAACATTTTCAAGTTTTGAGCAAATAAGTGAAGAAATTGAAAATTATGAAATTGAAAACGATTTAAAATTAAACAAAAGAAGCAGTAGATATCTAAATGACAATGATATAGCGAAAGGCTATAATGCAGCTCTGGTATACAAAGAACTAGAATACCGATGCGAATTTTATGTCAAACCAACTAAATCAGGAAAGTAAGTTTAATTTAATGTAAAGTATTTAATTAGCAAATAATTTTTGTCATAAAAATGTTTGTTATTTTACAGTTTATAATCATTTTTTACCTATTAAAAACAAATTAATTTTTATATTTAAGATGATATATCGGTCATGATAGAAGTTCTCGCTTTCGCTCTCTCGCTTTTTTAGTGTCATTTACAATAAATTGTTAGTAAAATTAATTTTAAAAATAGGACGACGTGGTGTTTTTCTATTGTTATGGGGGAATTTTATCATCTGCATTAATTAATTCTACATTACATATTTTGAGAGTTCTGTTGGAAATTAAATTATAAATTGTTATTTCGAACAGAACTTTCAGAATTAGTGATATAAAATTAATTTATACATATGATAAAATTCTTCTATAATAGTATTAGAGCACCACGTCGCCATTTTCTGAATATTAATTTTATTAAAAACTTTAATGCAGAAGATACTACAAAAGCGAGAGAGATAAACGAATAGAGACAAATCGTCATAATGGAAAATGTTATAGTGATATTATATTATTTTAAATTAACTTATAAAACTTTTTATTACAGAAAGACGGAAAATATTGGCTGTCCGTTTGTAATAAAGTTTTATCCAGCATCTAAAAACAAAAAAGAATTAAGTATTTCAAGAATGATTGATATACACGAACAGCATTTTAAGGTAAATTTTTATACCATATATTTAATTAAAATAAATATTTTTATAATTTATGACAATAATTTGATATTTAGTTCAATTAATCACTAATTTAATTCAATTGTAATTATATATTGTTATAATTAATTATATTATATTCTCTATATCATAAATTGAAATTTTTTTTAATAAGCCCACATAATATTTCTATTGTAGGCTACTGCAAATTCGACAGATTTAACGAATAGTACTATGGAAGATCCTACAAATATGGGAGATAGTGAACAGGTTTGTTATTATAAAACTATTTTTATAAAAAAATTAATTTTTACTAATATATCCAATTTATTCTTTAATTATAGGATATTTCATGTTCTATTGAGGATAAAATTATTAAGGAATATTTGCCAATAATACATTCAGATATTCTACAGGTAGCCAAAGTTTTCAGTATTTTTAAAAAAGTTTGTTCAAAGTGTAAATTATAATGATACAAAATTTTTTAATTTTATGAACAGTTATGAAGCTATCTTACAATCTACAAAAATAAATTATTAAATAAATTAGGTTAATTTTGCTAGTGCAGTAATCTGCATTATTAATAATTTAGCTACTTTCACATATTTTAAAAAGCATATTAATTATTTGTAATATTGATAACACCTGGTTTGTTATTAATTTAATGTTTTTTTTTAATTTTAGGTCATAGTAGATGAAATTAAAGATAAAGATTTAGCGAGGAATTTTCTTCAAATAAGCCTGAAGATACTGCAAAGGTATGATATTATTAAATTTGAATCTTAAAACTTACATTTAAAATCTAAGAAAACTTTGAACATGTGCAAAAAGTAATAATAATTTTTCAAAAACTTTATTAATAATTAATAATTATTTTAAAATTATTTATTGTTTTTCATGAATATTTTTTCATTTTTAAAATTTTATAACATTTAGTTGCTCAATTGACATTCCTAATATCCTGGAACAGTAACAGAACAGAATAGAACCCTGAATAGAATGTTGAAATGTCGATCCCATTACGTAGAAATTAGTTATTTTATATCTGTACTACATACCTATTTTACGTATAATCTAACTAATTTCTATATAACCAGATGGACATTTCAACGTTATCTTTACTTATATGTTCTGTTGGGGAATATATATATATATTATATAATAAATATCATAATATCATACATATTAAACATATATATATGTTCTATTGGGGAAGTTTTTAATATTATTACTTTAACTTTCCCCTTTTTGATGAATTGAAATTTAAACATTTTTAAATATATATAGGATAATTCGACAAAAATCATGAATAGTGAAAAATTAGAAAGGAAAGTAAAATTGGAAACATTGTTTGAAGATTTTACACGTGAATTACTAGAATCTACTTCTGAAATTTTTGATGAAAATTTAAAGTCCTTGGAGAATATCTTAGAATCGGTTAAAGGTAAAAATTGTAATTAATAAAATAATGAATACAAATTAAAAAGTCTAAAAAATAGTAAATAATACATATTTACAGGTAGTACAATTAACAAAGAATACCAGGTTACTGAATATCAACTAAAAGATATAAATATCCCAGCAATAAAAAACAGTCGAGGTAGACCAAAAGGTGCAACTATAAATGTAATTGGCTTGAAGAAGAAAAAACAAGTAAATGTCAGTTCCGAAAATTCTAACTTAATTGAATTTATAAATATGAATGAAAAAATTAAACAAAAAATAATGATTTTTTGGCTATTCCCACTTTTTGATTTAAAATCAGGTAAAATAATAGATTCAAGCATTGTAAAAATATTAAAATTAGAGGACATCCCAGATTCATTTATGGATAGCTACGTTAAACTAAATATTATAAAAGAATTTTTCAGTACTGAAAGTTTTGATTATTTAGAGAAATTAATTAATAAAAAAAAGAAACAACATTTTTTTACATGTGACATTTGCAGCAAGCAAGTAAAAGATCACGAATATAGCATATATTGCGATATATGTTGCAAATGGTACCACGTAGAATGTACAAATTTAAAAAAAATTCCAGGAGAAGAACAAATGTGGATCTGTAATAAAGATCATATTAAAATGTTAAGCTCATAATTTTATGGTTACTATGTATTTTATTATTAAGTATTTTCAAGTTTATTTTTATTGTTAGCCATGTTCAACGACCTTGTTCGTGTAATTTTTCAAAATTATATTTGCTACCTGGCAAACATATCTTCGATTTTAGATATTATAAAAATTTACCACTATTTGCCGAGGAACTATGTAACGAAAGGTGGAAATTATCGTTCATTTTATAAAATCAAAGATTATTTAAAAGTACAGAATAAGTAAATTTTCCAAAATCTTTAGAAATATGTATACGGTCATAAGATCGAGTCATGTGTCGCATTTTCCGTGTATGCATAACATATGTAATTCATATATATATATATATATATATATATATATATATATATATATATGTATGTTAAATGGTGCTTGTGAGCCCCATATTTTTTTAGATCTAAAATAGTACAATAAGTGAAGAGAAGACGATCCGTCGAACTCTTATTAAATTCTGTGGGATATTTTTTGAGAAAAACCAATTCATATATAAAATGGTGTTTATGAGCCCTTTAGTATCTTTCCAATATATTAAAGGAACAAATAAATATATTCTTAAACAAACAACATTATATGCTGTTGTTTGTTATAATAATATATTATAAATTCAATTTCATGCAAAATTAATAAATTTAAAGTATTTTTCTTTACAAAAAGTAACAATTAGGTTTATAACCACCACATAATCAAAAAATGCATACATAATAAGGTGTCTCTCAGCTATCATTAATATCATAAATAAAAATATAATTATAATCATTATTATCGACAATTTTCATAATAAAAATATTTTAAATGAATTTTAAAAGTAATTTCGGTTAATAAATGTGAGCTATAGTATTTTGGTTATTATTATTTTCCATTACGTCTCACAAATACCATTGCATATATGGATTGTTTTAAGATATGGTTCTTATGAACCAAAGTCAAAACTGACGATACTTTTGATTACATCCACTATTCTAAAATAATATACTTTAACGCATTATATTTTCAATGGATATAATTAATTATAATAAATTTAAAGCACAATATTATATACAAACGTAGGTATTTCCTTATACGACGTTATGTGTTTGTGGTACAGTTAATAGTAATAGAGTGGTGTTTCTGAAACTACTTCCGTTGATTTGCTTGTGTTTGTGATATTAATGTAATATAACGGTGCTTATGAGCCCTAAATAGATAAGATAGTATTACTGATATAAATTTCATTGATAGTTTTAGATTATTGAAACTGATCGTTGTTAAGCTAATGCTATGAAAAAGGTACATTTTTGAATCGATGGTATGTACGGGAATGGTACCATCACCAATCATTACCAAATTATAGATGTTAAAATTAAACAAATTTAAAGGTTTAACTATTATTTGCATTTGTGACATTAAACCATTGCAAATTATTAATATATTTTATCTTTCAATCCTAATAACATCTCTCCATAAAGAATATTAATTAAAATAGCAAGAAATAAATAAAAATATCAAATATTTACAAGAAAATCTCACAACCATTTCAAATTTTTAATGTCGACAATTTTCTTTCTTAAATTTAATGTGTTAATCAGCATCTAATGTTAGTATAGATTCAGATCACGTTTTCGACCAAGATAGTTTTTTACTGGTGCGTATGCATAAGCCATCAGTAAAACCAAGTACAACTAGAACATCATAACATTTATGAATAAAAAATCTTCCTTAAAATACTTTTCCTACTTTTGATTACATCCAGTATGCTAAAATAAGATACATTAATGTATTATTTTTCAATGGAAATAATTGATTATAATAAAAATTAAAGGACAATATTATGTACTATCTTCCGCAATTCATGCCACGCCGTTTTATGTTTGTGGTACTGTTTATCGTAAGAAAGTGGTGCTTCTGAAACTATTTCCGTTGATTTGCTGGCGTTTGTGATATTAATTAATGTAATATAATGGTGCTTATGAGCCAGAAAGAGATATCTTGATATCACTGACATAAATTTCATTGATAATTGTAGATTATGGACAATGATTGTTAATTACGCCACTACTACGAAAAGCGGACATTTTTAAATCGATGGGTTGTACGAGAAAGATACCATCACCAATTTTTACCAAATTAAAGGTATTAAATTTAATCAAATTTAAAAGTTTGACAATTATTTGCATATGTGCAAATTAAACATTGCTGAATATTAATTTATATAATATTTGAATCCTAAGAAAATCTCTCCATAAAAAATTTTAATTAAAATAGCAGGAAACAACAAAAATATAAAACATTTACAAGAAAATGTCCAACCATTGGACATTTTTAACGTCCACAATTTTCTTTCTCAAATTGTATGTGTTAATGAGATAATTTCGCTCTGGTCATTAAATAAAATAACGTTGTTTATTTCGTTGTATTTTTGTAAATCTATAGCAACGGTAACATGAGTTTACAATTCCATGTGATACAACTTTGATGCATTATTTTTTCAATGGATATAATTAATTATAATAAATTTAAAGAAAAACATTATATACGCACGTAGGTATTTCCTGATACGACGTTTTGTGTTTGTGGTACAGCTTATAGTAATAGAGTAGTGTTTCTAGAATTACTTCCGTTGATTTGCTGGTGGTTGTGATATTAATTAATGTAATATAACGGTGCTTATGAGCCCTAAATAGATAAGTTAGTACCACTGATATAAATTTCATTGATAGTTTTAGATTATTGAAACTGATCGTTGTTAAGCTAATGCTATGAAAAAGGTGCATTTTTCAATCGATGGTATGTACGAGAATGGTACAATCACCAAACATTACCAAATTATAGATGTTAAAATTAAACACATTTAAAAGTTTAACTATTATTTGCATTTGTGACATTAAACCATTGCAAATTATTAATATATTTTATCTTTCAATCCTAATAACATATCTCCATAAAGAATATTAATTAAAATAGCAAGAAATAAATTAAAATATCAAATATTTACAAGAAAATCTCACAACCATTGCAAATTTTTAATGTCGACAGTTTTCTTTCTTAAATTTAATGTGTTAATCAGCATCTAATGTTAGTACAGATTCAGATCACGTTTTCGACCACGATAGTTTTTTACCGGTGCGTATGCATAACCCATCAGTAAAACCAAGTACAACTAGAACATCATAATATTCATGAATAAAAAATCTTCCTTAAAATACTTTTCCTACTTTTGATTACATCCAGTATGATAAAATAAGATACATTAATGTATTATTTTTTCAATTTAAATAATTGATTATAATAAAAATTAAAGGACAATATTATGTACTATCTTCCGCAATTCATGCCACGCCGTTTTATGTTTGTGGTACTGTTTATCGTAACAAAGTGGTGCTTCTGAAACTATTTCCGTTGATTTGCTGGCGTTTGTGATATTAATTAATGTAATATAACGGTGCTTATGAGCCCTAAATAGATAACTGAGTACCACTGATATAAATTTCATTGATACTTTTAGATTATTGAAACTGATCGTTGTTAAGCTAATGCTATGAAAAAGGTACATTTTTGAATCGATGGTATGTACGGGAATGGTACCATCACCAATCATTACCAAATTATAGATGTTAAAAGTAAACAAATTTAAAAGTTTAACTATTATTTGCATTTATGACATTAAACCATTGCAAATTATTATTATATTTTATCTTTCAATCCTAATAAAATCTCTCCATAAAGGATATTAATTACAATAGCAAGAAATAAATAAAAATATCAAATATTTACAAGAAAATCTCACAACCATTGCAAATTTTTAATGTCGACAATTTTCTTTCTTAAATTTAATGTGTTAATCAGCATCTAATGTTAGTATAGATTCAGATCACGTTTTCGACCACGATAGTTTTTTACCGGTGCGTATGCATAACCCATCAGTAAAACCAAGTACAACTAGAACATCATAACATTTATGAATAAAAAATCTTCCTTAAAATACTTTTCCTACTTTTGATTACATCCAGTATGCTAAAATAAGATACATTAATGTATTATTTTTCAATGGAAATAATTGATTATAATAAAAATTAAAGGACAATATTATGTACTATCTTCCGCAATTCATGCCACGCCGTTTTATGTTTGTGGTACTGTTTATCGTAAGAAAGTGGTGCTTCTGAAACTATTTCCGTTGATTTGCTGGCGTTTGTGATATTAATTAATGTAATATAATGGTGCTTATGAGCCCGAAAGAGATATCTTGATATCACTGACATAAATTTCATTGATAATTGTAGATTATGGACAATGATTGTTAATTACGCCACTACTACGAAAAGGGGAAATTTTTAAATCGATGGGTTGTACGAGAAAGATACCATCACCAATTTTTACCAAATTAAAGGTATTAAATTTAATCAAATTTAAAAGTTTGACAATTATTTGCATATGCGCAAATTAAACATTGCTGAATATTAATATATATAATATCTGAATCCTAAGAAAATCTCTCCATAAAAAATTTTAATTAAAATAGCAGGAAACAATAAATATATAAAACATTTACAAGAAAATGTCAAACCATTGGACATTTTTAGCGTCCACAATTTTCTTTCTCAAATTGTATGTGTTAATGAGAGAATTTCGCTCTGGTCATTAAATAAAATAACGTTGTTTATTTCGTTGTATTTTTGTAAATCTATAGCAACGGTAACATGAGTTTACAATTCCATGTGATACAACTTTGATGCATTATTTTTTCAATGGATATAATTTATTATAATAAATTTAAAGAAAAATATTATATACACACGTAGGTATTTCCTGATATGACGTTTTGTGTTTGTGCTACAGCTTATAGTAATAGATCAGTCTTTCTAAAACTACGTCCGTTGATTTGCTGATGTTTGTGATATTAATTAATGTAATATAACGGTGCTTATGGGCCCTAAATAGATAAGTTAGTACCACTGATATAAATTTCATTGATTGTTTTAGATTATTGAATCTGATCGTTGTTAAGCTAATGCTATGAAAAAGGTACATTTTTGAATCGATGGTATGTACGAGAATGGTACAATCACCAAGCATTACCAAATTATAGATGTTAAAATTAAACACATTTAAAAGTTTAACTATTATTTGCATTTGTGACATTAAACCATAGCAAATTATTATTATATTTTATCTTTCAATCCTAATAAAATCTCTCCATAAAGGATATTAATTAAATTAGCAAGAAATAAATAAAAATATCAAATATTTACAAGAAAATCTTAAGACCATTGCAAATTTTTAATGTCGATAATTTGCTTTCTTAAATATAATGTTTTAATCAGCATCTAATGTTAGTATAGATTCAGAGCACGTTTTCGACCACGATAGTTCTTTACCGTTGCGTATGCATTACCCATCAGTAAAACCAAGTACAACTAGAACAACATAATATTAATGAATAAAAATATTCCTTAAAATACTTTTCCTACTTTTGATTACATCCAGTATACGTCTAACACCGCAATATTACTATAAAAGTTACCACTTATCGAAATCTTAAGAGATCGGAAATCCTTGTTATGAAATAATTTTTTTGGAAGTATAATGTTAGAACAACGTTGGAGTATTTAAAATAATTTACAAAGAAAGAAATTGTTCCTACAAATTATTATACAAAACTTGATGCCGATCAAAAATAAAATAATTTCACAAAATACTTTTGTGAAGTTATATTTTTGAATATTATAGGATGCTGGTAAAAAACCTTATTGATAACGTATAGGAACGCAAATACATTATCAATCTTAATACAATACAAATGTTCGAAAACTATGTTAAGTAAAACATTCGAAAACATTCCAATAACGAGATATAATTGATAAGTAATCCAATTCCAATTACAATAAATTATTTAACGTTTTATATAGTGGCAGTATAATATGTTGAACTTAAATGTTATTTGAAAACAGTTATCTGCTTTTTTATGAAAATTGTTAATCAAATGTGATTCTTAGAATTAAAAGATATTTATTGCACAAGCACCATAAGGTTTCTATAAACAGTATTACAAGTAGGAAATTAAATATTCTCTCATAGAAATTAATAAATATTTTAGAATCTCTGAAAAATTTTTAATATTTCTGAAAAATATTTATAAAAAATCAAAAATACTCTAGACCAAACTCCTTAAAATACTAAAAAAAGTTTCATAATTTCACCCAAAATCATAATCTTTTACTCCATAATGCACAATTTACTATTTTATTTTAAACTGCGTTCTTATAAGCTATTGGATGTTATAAAATCTCAAAAGCACCACTCAACGTATGCATTGTTTTATAATATGGTGTTTCTTAGTTTACTGACCTATTTTATGAAATATTAATATGTTTATTAATGATATATTGTGCCTGTTCATAACAAAAGTTTCTTTACAGTAGAAGATTAGTGTTTCTGATCTTTTTTTAAATAATTCATACTGAAAATGCATGCTTTTAATATAAATTTTATTACTTAGAAATATGGGCTGAAATACGACACTTTATGAAAAAATCCGTATATACACTGGTATTTACAAGACCGAGTTTCAAAAACACCATTTTACAAATTATTTTTGTCAGCCCTGGGCTCAAAAGCACCAAAATGGCTCGTAAACTACAGTAAATATACGAAAAAGGGATTACAAGCACCATTCAACAGACATATATATATATATATATATATGGATTTATATTTATACTGTTTAGTATTAAATAAAAAAGAAAAATTTTCTTGTTCATAATTAATATAATTTGTCATTATATTAAAACAAAATGAAAGCGTAAAGAATTTTGAAATTTCAAAGTCTTTAGCACCTGGCAAGCCTAGGTTTTTCAAAAAATTTCTGTCTTTGTTATTGCAGCTGAGTCTAGGTTCATTTTCAAAAATATTTTTAAGTAATTTATAAATTTTCCATATATATATATTTTATGTATCTACAGAATTCATGATTCTGTAACACCTCCGCCATTTTTTGACAAACATTAATATTTGAATTAATGTTTGGCATAGCTTCTACATTACTAT
>JABFPY010000191.1:0-10155 GCA_022817165.1 Phoenoteleia sp. ZL-2020 | reverse complement strand
GGCATGTCAAACGCTGTCGATCTAACCTGACCCTCGTTGCGAATGCCAATGTGCACTTTTGGTGTCACGCAAATTTCGAATTGATTGAAAATATACAAATACGTATTTTCTGATATAGAAAGTTATATTAACGTAATCTATAATGTTTGAATCATTTTATGGAAAGTTATTTATAATATTATCCGCTGACAATTAATTACAATCGACAAAAATGCTGTGAGTATCACGCAAACTGGGTCTTTTACCTTACATTTATAGTAACTGTTGTTCATTAATTTGAAAATTTTGAAATATTTATAAATATTTAAAATTGGAATTATTTTCTTCTCTTCTGATCCCAGGTAAATTTCTGAAGATAACCGACCATTAACAAACCTTCCGGACACGCTCCATATTATCACAATCTTATGCTGAATAGTGTTTTCGGGGTTTTCCATGTGTATGTTGTAAAACAATAAAAGAATACATTTCTTACAGTATACAAATAATTTTCCCTTTGTTATATATTTAACATCATACCAATACATATATAAATTATACTGATAATATGTAAGTATAAATATCATTCGTGAAAGATTTTAGTCACAGAACTATTTCAACAGTTGAAGTATATTTTGAAATCCGTTTTTTAAAGTGTATATTGCATTCTTAAACATGCCTTGCCTAGATAAAATTTTCAATAAATCCCCATCAACAAGTCCTCTCGAAGCAGAAATTCGAGAATTTTATCAAAATTTCATTCGGCCATATTTTAGTGATAACAATACCCATATAATATTCATGGTGAGTGATTTTTTATTACTACAAAATTTTCAATATACACGGTGGTGCAAAAGTCAGGAAACGGTCATATATATATATATATATCGAAATATTACGCATCGGATTCCAAAGCGGAAGAAACGCGTTCAAAAAAATTTTGAAACGTGCTTATTTAGAAATATTATACTCATTTTTTTATTGTACGTAACAAAAGTTTTAATTACATTCCTTTTTGTTTTATTCATATTGATTTATTTATGAAATTATAATAAATAATTGTATCAGCGAAATGTTCGTACATTCATCTATATTTTTAGCATTATATGTTATTTACTGATAAATTTTAATTCAATATCATTCATTTTAAAATAAATATCAATGTTTTAAATTTTATTTTCAGTACTTTGATGAAGGTTACGTCCATCTGAGAGCTTTTGGTGAAGAGGACGAAGTAATATTATGTGCAATACCTATTTCTCGGCTATTGCGGAAAACTTTCTTTGAAATTAAGGGTTTGAAGATTTATTACGATTAATCCAATTGTAAATAACTTCGGTTAGATAATGTTAATAAATATACATTTATATTTTCTAAACTCAGCATTTCTTTTCTCCTGAACCCTTACTTACTACAAATACATTATTATTGTAATAGTTTATCCAAGCAATATTAATATTACACATGTTTATTCTTTTGAAATTATATTATTCATAGGAACGTTAATATAGTTTAATTTATTACAATTGAATTCCACGTAGGGATCGAATGCCTAACAAAGCGGTTGACATATGAAATGATGCCGCTTTTGAACATGGGACGAATGTATTTCCTCCTCATTTTCCCCTAGACAACACCTTTTTTTAATGCTGAAATTTAAATTCTAAACAAGGGAAGAATATAAAAATTAATTATTAATTAATATTTTTAATACTATATTTATTTCTAATTAAAAAAACTATAAAACTTAGATTCGTATGCAACACATATTCATTGTGTAAATATTAATTATATTAATTCTGTAATTCTGTATCATAACAGAGAAACGTTTAAAGCAATTATATATTAATTATTTATAAATATAATTTTAATTTGTAAACTGTTTTATCTTTGGATGGTAACTTTGCATCGCGTTGAACACAACATATCTAAATTAGCGCGTAGCGAAGGGGACAAAAGCATGACATGGGAATGGTTCCATAGGACAGCCCAGCAAAGAATTCTGCCGTTCCCTATGTGGAATTCTACTGTATATTGCTTTAAATAGTAAGAAAACCAAAATACATACAATATTATATTCTACAAATAAAACAAGTTTTAAACATTTTAAAAGAGCTTGTAACCCTTAAATAATGAATTAAATATTATGAACTTTGGTTAAAAAATAATACAGAAAAGATTTTTATATAATTAAGAGGATGTCATACTGAATTGCAAACTCGAATTACCGATGTTACAGATTTTCTGAAATGCAATTAAATGCAATGAATAAATTTTCATAAAGAGTACCATTTAAATTGTTCACAAACTGTACACAATTCTAATTAAGACACAATGCATTTTAATTCAAATTGATCGAGATAAGTTAAAACTGTGCACTTATAATAAGTTGCATGTATTTTTTATTGTAATTCCAATGCACAGAAAATTAAATTTAAGCAGAAATTATTTAATTATTTTACAAACTAATTAATAAATAAATAAAAAGTAATGTAGTAGAAGTATTTATGTTTATTTAAAGTTATATATTTAATTAAAGATACATTTTAATTTATCTTACAACTATACATTTCTAGTTGTTAGGAATCAAGATGAACTATTTCTGTCAACCACAAATTGAAGCTGCCTCAATGCAAGTGTTATTAGCTATGTTAACTATTTATAAGTTATTTGTATTCCTAAAACTATATTGGAAATGGACACTTTTTATATCATCAATTATTATAAAAATAATGCTAATTTAGAAACAATAAAAATTGGGTTGAGCAACAATTCAGAAAATTGGTAAATGAAAGGTATTAAAAGTGACGCCAGAAAATAGGTTTATCATAAATTTCAGTATATATATTTCTAAAAACTTGATAATGTGAAAAGAATACGGAGCTGAAATAACTCTATTGAGATTCTTTCGTTAACTACATATGCTTGAATACTTTCATCAAAAACCGTCTCCAGTGGTCTAACAGAAATATCAATACCTCTGAAATGATTACCTTTTGATGTATATATTTTACATAAATCTTGAATTTTTCTAAATATAGGAATTCCTTTTAAAAATGTTTTTACAATAACACAATCTTGTTTAAAAACAAAAACTATTTTAATTTATTGAATTAAACAACTTTAATGTAAATGCAATATTTCGATTCACATAATTATAGGATGTTAATAATCACATTATATATATTTATAACAATTACGAAAATTGTTATTATAATGCGTGTTTCCTAGTTATTGCGATTACATCTTTGGAGGTGACTGAAAAATGAACTATAGTATTTAATTTAGCTGACAATAATTCTACCAACTACCGTTTTCAGTTACAGCAATAATATCTCTAATTGTCAGAACTACAAACTAAGTAATATTAGTGCTCTTAACAAGTTACTTTTTTCCAAGTGTACTGAAATTATAATTATTTATCTAATTTGTCTAGAATTTGAATAATTTAATGTTAGACAATCTAACATACCAGGAATTCGCGTGGACACCGAACACTTGGCCATGTGTTAATATATTAATGTAACTTGATTTATTTAATAAATAATTAAACAATAATTATTTATTACGTAAAATCATTATTTATTCATTATTTAATCATTATTAAGATAAGTTAAAAATGTGTACTTATAATAAGTTTTGCATGCACTATTTATTGTAATTCCATTGCACAGAAAATTAAGCAGATATTATCATTATTTTACAAACTGATTAATAAATAAATTAAAAGTAATGTAGTAGAAATATATATGTTTATTTAAAATTACATATTTAATTAAAGATATATTATATTTTGATAATATTATTAATATTCATACAGTTTTCAAATTATTAACAACTACCTAATTAAAGAATGATTGATTCGTTAATTCTTGAATAGAATTATTAAATAATAAATAAATAATAATCTCAATTAATAAATATTTATTATTGGCACAAGTTATTGGTCAACATTTATTTATTCGTTTTTCATATTGTTATCTGAATAATCATTATCTATTTAGTTAATCATTATTTGCATTTAAATATTAAGCAACACTTATATTATTGGTTATGTTTACATTCAAATTATGAGCTAAATTTAAATCCAACCCTGCTGAAAATTCCCAAATGGGATTCCCATGTAGGATCCCCATGTGTGTTTTTGGCATGGGAATCCCATGTGGGTTCACAACATTAAATTTTGTGAAAATGTTTTAAATTCTGAAATTCTTTAAAAAATAACATATCATATTTGGGAATTTTATTTCGGAATCCCACATAGGAATTTCACATGGGATTCCCACGCCAAAAACCCACATGGGAATTCTATGTAGAAATCCCACCTAGGGATTTTCAGCAGGGAATGCAGTGCGTTGACGCCGATTGGTTTAATTCACTTTTCTGTTTTTGGTTGGCACTACTTTTCACGTTAATAAACAAATATAAAATAATAATAATATTTTTACAATAATACAAATATTAATCCTGATTATTACAAAAGATAAAAATAGTTAATTCTATAACTACCAGAGCAGTCAAAATAACTGGTTTTACCATTTACAATACTAGCTTCGCCTTAACCTCGGTAGTACTAGTATTAATATAGGTTGCTTACGACAGTCGGTTTGTGCATGCACATGGTGTTTCAAATAACAAAATGTATAGTATTACTGGAACGCATTCTTGTATGTGGAAGCAGTGTTGTTATCTATATTCTTAATGTTTGAATATCTTTTTCTCTAAGATTTTTTGTAATATTTTGATTATTTATTCCAAGATTTTTTTATTAATTCCTCTTTAATTAAATAAAAAAACATAATTTCATTCATTTTTAAAAAAATATTTTAATACGGACATAAGGTTTTTTCAGAAACATAGGGAGAGTATGTGCTCAGTTTTTCAGTTAAAATTAAAAATGTAATTAACCTAATATTTAAGTTTTTTGGATTTCTTGATACAATAGCTGTTCATATTTTTATCAAATTCCGAAAAGGTCTAAAAGTATCCGAATTTTTCATAACTGAGAATTATCGACATTTTTCGGAGTTTTTCGAATAACTTTATGATAGTTATACACTCAACCGAAAATTTAGCAACAAAAGTTAATATTGTACATACAATTTTTAAGTCATACACTAAATGTACTTATTATTGAATTCGACAATTTTTCTGATCATCCAGAACATAATACATATTTTATTTATTCAGAAAAAGATGCAGATCACATTTTGGTACATTTACTGCCGAAAAAATTTGTTAAATGTTTGTATTATGTTTACAGGAATATTAACATGCAAACATATGAAACAAACTGTTTTCCTGGAGATGTTAAAGTATGTCTCTCGTAAAAAATTTTCTTACAAATTTGTTGAAACTTTTACAATATATTAAGTTATAGACATTCTTCGGCATATTAAATTTTCAGCATCTTCAGCAATACCAAATTCGAGATATACAATTTCTAATATATGACAATTAACACGCGATTTATATACCGATTTTTAAAACGGGAGACTATTCATTAATAATTTTCTTAGGAATGTGCCAAAATTAAAATATGTTATATTTAATATCCCCCAAAATTTGTTCCCAAAAATAGGAAAAGGCTAGCGGTATAGTTTTTTAGATAACAGAGTTTTAAGTAAAACACTTGCTATTAAAAAGTGATCTGGGGCTGACATTATTATTTTTTAAAAATAAAAAAACCTTTTTCAAAATAATCTTTAACGAAATTAAAAGTTCTAACATAACAACGTTGATAAATTTAATTTCTCGTCACGATGTACTAGTGTAGATACACAGACATTAATTTATCTGTCTGTTTAAGGCAGTATAGCATTACGTAAAGGTGGTAAAATAATAATTTTGATAAGTTTCAAAAATAAAAATTGTTAACTGTGATTTCATTGAGACACGTTGAAATTCAGGCACAGACTAGCTTCATTTCGTGAATATGTTAAATTACATTTTTTGTCACATGGGCACGCGAAGTGGCTCTTCGCGGGCCTGTTTTCGGGGCGCGAAGAACGCCTTCGTTCCCTAGGGAGCGAAGAATTTACTTCGCTCCCAAGGGAATGCCGTGACAGTGACGCTATCTGTACGGGTTCACTCGGTCGGTAAGGCAGGTTTTGACAGTTGAACTAAATCAAATTGAAAGATAACGTTCGGCAACGTCGAAATCGTGAGTGTGCTGTTTTAGCAGAGTTTTTTCTCCAATTAAAAAAGAACAGTGGAGTCAGATTGGATAAAAAAGTACGATTTCCGTTTTTGAGAGTTTATTTTTTAAAGGAAGCCTCGGGTCGCCTTTGGCGCCCCTCGGCTTCGCTCGGCCGCCCTCTGCTGCAGTCCCGCAAAGCTGTACTTCGCTCCCTTGTTGCTTAATATACTATATTGTCGTGAATTTCCAGAAGCCATAAAAGCACGGGGTCCTCAAAAATGTAAGCCGTCCGTGTAGGAAGAGACATACTTTAAGAAATTTGTTTAAAACTAGTGCGCATACAATTCTAGCAAAAGTAAATGTATTTGAGGTCTCAGTATAATATAAAAACAATGAAAATACTTCTAAAATAGTTTGTATACATTTTGATAATTTTGTCTTAACATTGATAATTCTGTCTTAACATTGATAATTTTGTTAACAATAAACTATCAAAATTAAACTGTTAATGTGTAATATTATTCAATAAACTAAGGTGATATATATATTTCATTTGATTTGTCTATTTCTCTCTCACGCAAAATTCTACACTCTTAGAAATCTATTTTTGTGTCAAAGTGTAAAATCTTGACTCAAAATGTAAAACATCTTATTATTTCGTCAAAATAAAAACATTTAGTCTCAAAAAGTAAATCATTTTAAGGAAGGAACATTTGGATTATAAATGTATAAAGTTTTCAGAGAAAATCTAAAATTTTGTGACAAAATGATTAAACTTTCAAACTAATACGCATATGAACGTAACCTAAAATGCAATATAAATGCATAATATATATTTTAAAAAACTAATCACGTTCATTAATATTATAATCATGCATTAATAAACATAAAACGTATTTGTATTTAAATATTTATATTGAGTGTAAAGAACGTGTATATATGTGCGTGACAACGTATTTAAATTTTGATACAAGAATTTCGTATTGAGACAAAATTTATTACTGCTTGATAGAAAATTTATTTGATTTTACTGCAGAATTAAAAATCTTTAGTCGATGCAAATACTTTTGGACTCAAAAAGTTATATAACAAGATTTTTATATTCTTGTATCGTGTTCGATGTTTGTCTAATTTTTTATTGTAATATATACTACAAAATGACTTGCTTTGGCAATAAAATATGATTTACCTAATAACTCGGTTGATGTAACGGGCCGATACTCTGAAACATGCAGAATACGCGTAACGTGGAACACACGTTCTTAAATAATTAATTGTACCTTTGTTAAAATTGTTTATTAACCTGAAATTTTACCAAAATAAACTTAAAACATTAATAAATTTTCTTGTCGCTTTAAGTCTGTCAAAATCGAAAATTTCCTCGATACTTTTTTTGCTTTGAATATCGTAATGCACGGATACCGAACCGGGCTAATTAAAAATTAAATAAATGTTACGGTTTTAATCAGCACCATTGAATTATATAAACTGGTACCTCAAAATGTACTTAGGAAAAATATTTCAAGTAAATCTGTTCATAATAATCGGACATATCTCGAGTTAAATTAAAATTTATGGAATTTGACGCTTTCCAAATTTGCAGTTTTTATTTTTCTTTTCGTTAACCATGGATTTGATAAAAAATATTAAACAGATTAAAATTTGCGCCAGTTTATACATCATGTGCTGCATTGCATTATGTTTTAAAACTGAATACGAGTCATTTTCTGTGGGGGGTTTAAATTTTTTGTGGATTTGTTCTAGTTTCCCTAAGAAGATGGAACAATCTGATATTTATTTTATGTTGAATTATCAATGTTAAAAATACAATGCATCAGTTCTTATCAATGCATTGCATTCTTCTACTATCATTAATGAAACAATGATATTTAACTGAATATTAAGTAGGTGACTGAACATTGACAATGTATATGTTGTCGGCATTAATCCAATGCTAAGACATTACGAAACTTATTATTTTATTATTAAAGGCTGGCTCATTGATTTATTTAATTTACGCGAGACGGAAACGTAAATCTTCAATCAGTTACATCTATCAGATGCCAGGGCATGTGTATTAATTTCAAGTTTGAAGTTGATTTAATTTAATTGCTGACGTTGTATTCATGAAATATTTTAAAAAAATATTGCAAAAGAAATTGTATATATTTTAGCATTCTTTAAGTTACAATTTAATTACTTATTTATATTTATTTACATTGGAATAGTTATATGTACAATTATATACTGAACAAAGTAGTAGTAAATATTAACATTAATGTCAAAAATGTTAATGATAATATTATCACTCGCAATGACATTTGAAAAGAGAAAATGAATCATGTTTTTTTTGTTAAAGTATATGACAAATGCGATAGAAATTTAACGTATTCGTACCAAATATGAGCATGATTAGCAGTAAAATTTATTTATGATATTATTACATTGTCACATTGCTAAGTCAACGTTATATTTACTATTACCTACGTTATATTTTCTCAGTGTAATTTCATCTACACCACTTTAGTAAAAGTGAAAAAAATGAAAATTTATCGATTGGATCAAATTTATACAATATTGTCCAAATTCTATATGTTTTACATAAATTGTATATATATATATATATATCATTATTTTATTTTCTAGACTTTAGCAAAATAGTAATAGTAATAATATCAAATAAATCAGTATAGTTAAGCATAACAACTACATTCTTTTTTGCACACTTTAATTAATAATAAAATATAACAAATTTGTTAACTGCACTAACTAAAAAAATAAATAATTACATCTAAATTAACAATTACATCATTAAATTAATTAATAAACTTTTTACGCAAATATTTTTAAACAGGATCAAATTCATTTTTAAGTTTACAAAGTTTCAGATTAAAATTTGTTGAAGATGTTTTAATTTGTAGATTTGTCACAATTTTAATTTTATTAGCTAGCAGATTATTCATATTTTTAACTATATATTTTATAAACATTTATACTTATAAACTTTATATTTATAAACTAAATAATAATAATTATTATAAATTGATAATATAAACAGAATACAATTGTTAAATTATATGATTGTATCCTTGATTATTTGCCAATAACCTAGTACTCTGTCTGCATCCTGATTGTTTTATTCTTGACCTGAAAAAAATAGTTTCTATATAGTTTACAAACAAAATAACGTATATTAGAAATTTCTTTTATTTATTTAAATGTTAATATTTTTATCAAAGTAAGTAGGAAATATTTTATAATAATAATTTGTTTAACTGTGTTAAAATTTGCTATTTTCTTAACGGTAGACAAATAATTTGTTTAGCAATATAAAATGGGATTGTTTGGAAATAGAAAAGAATCATAAAACATCAATATATTATTTCCAAAACATATACCGGGTGTCTCATTTATTTTGACAAGTCGAAATACCTCGAGAAATACATACCGTATGGAAAAAATGTTCCATATGAAAGTTTAATAACAATTCACCTACTCTAAAATTACCCAATCCCGCCACCTTCTTGAATTCGGTGATTCTTTGTGAAGTCATATAATTTTTATACAAATTTATATTTTATAAATAAATATAAAATGTCTCCGAAATATTTCAGAATATTTCTAGAAATATTTTTCATAATATACCAGTAATATTTCGTGGAATATATTATAAATATTTATAAATATTTTTTAATATTTTTGGGATATTTCAAATATACCAAAATCATGTTCTGGGCATATTCTTGAGATTTTCTGTGCTTTTAGGAATACTTAATTATAACACGTGGAAAGTATATGTAACGTAATATCCCTAATAGCGCAAAATATTTATAAATATTTATACATATTGTATAAATATTAATGCCATAAAATTAATATTTATTATTAATATTTATACAATATGTATAAACATTTTGTCCTATTAAAGATTTTATAGTAATGAACAGACATATCTTAGACAATATTTTGTTTAATTGAATTGCTGGAAACAATTTATTCAACAACAAATATTAAAATATTGCTGTTTAATATACATA
>JABFPY010000190.1:0-10170 GCA_022817165.1 Phoenoteleia sp. ZL-2020 | reverse complement strand
TATAAAGTTTCTAATATTGGAAATAAATATCTAAGATCTCGATATTTCATTATTTTAGTGTCAATCTCCTATTTGACCAAAATAAAAATTCATTGTTTTATAGATAAAATAATAAATTAAGAAATATCCCTGTGAAAAAATCATAGCTATGATCGTAACTAAAAATCTAGCTGTGAATATAGTTACGAATACAGCTATGAATCTAGCTATGAATTTGGCACCACGATCATAACTATGTTCATAACTATTTTTATAGTTACGTTCATTGCTGTTTTTAAAATGATAACAAGCTTAGATATATAAACATGGTATATATAAATAAATTAAAATAATTTAATATTAATATAATATTTCGCATTAAAGTTTCTGACCAAATATATAAAATATAAAAATATGACAGGAAAATTGGCAATTTCAATAACTATTGTGCACCCCCAGTCAGTATGATTCTTGATCTACGTCTCTCTTGTTCTTATTATATTTATCATTAGGATAGAAAAAGAGGTAAATCACGATTCACACGGACTTAGTGTACCAACAACAAAGATTAAATAGAACACATTTTATATTTCTATACTCTCTGAAGTAGTTCTAAATTTAAATTACAGGAGTTTCACATTTTTATAAAAAATCGAAATAACGAGACAGGCGTTCAAGCTCAAGTTGAGTTATACAATCCGGAGCTTTAATTATACAATTCTTTCGCGTGATATACAGTTTACATATTTTAATGAATAACAGTTTAGTATTTTCAGAAAAATTATATTATTATAAATATTTATAAAATTATTCGAAATAATAATTATACTATAATTTTCAGTAATTTTATTTCAATATTATGTAATAATTTTAATTAAATATACATAAAATTTAACGCAATTACAATAATTGATCTACATGCTGTGTTTCATAAATTTAAGTATACAAAATATAAATTATACAGTTTAATTTTAATTAGTGCGATAAAGTGATTATCAATGTATGAGTCGAGGGCGAGTGTTCCTTTCGTGATTATGAATTAACATTCTTATAAAAGTTTTTAAAAACGACAATTATTTGGTGCTCTAATTATATATCTTTTACTATTCACGCATAAAACTGAACACGGACTCAGCAGTAATTTTGTTTTGTTTTTAACTACAGCAAAGCATTTGCTGTAGTTAAAAATTTAACAGTTGTTAATTCTTGATTGCTATTCATGTTAATTAAAAATTCAATACATTGAACATATTGTTTATTTTGCAGTATAGCATAACTATTGTCTGTTCTTCGATTTTGTTTTTTATTTGTTGTGTAAATACACTTATCGATTACAATGCGATTGTATCCCACCGTATCATTCATCGATAACTTATAATATCTAATTGCTTGTGCACTTGGAATATAAGATGATCCCAAATATCTGCAAATATCAGTTTTTAAACTATTCTTGGTGAAATTTGGATCCAATGAAGCAAAATATTGTGGTAAGGATTGAGAGCAATTCTGGTATTGAGGCAAATGTCGAAGAAACGAAACACAATTTTTGAATGATAAAAATCTACACACTTGCTGTGCAAGACCAGTTGCCGTATGTATTGATTTTGATAATTCTCCATTATTATTTTCAAACGCAAAACCACTGTGGGCCCAAAGTGGACCCCAATTTTTGACCGAAGAAGCTAAATGCAGGAGTTGATGTACATTAAAAGTTAATGCTTTTAATGAGTACAGATTTTCAGTTTGCTGGACAAATTCAGTGAATAATTTATGAGTTTTACAAATATCTGTTTGCGTAATTTGTTTCTGTAATAATAAATATAAACCCTGAACCAATTTTAGCCAATGTTCAAAATATTCTTGCGGCAATACCATTGATAAAATAATAGGGCTGTAAAATAAGAGCCAGTTTTCCCATTCGAGCGCTTTCCAATATTTTCGTTCTAAGACAGATCGACTTAATCGTGCGACTTGGGCATGTGGTTTCATTTGAATAATTGCTAAATCGATAATGGGTATTAGATGTTTTAAAGAATATAATTGACGAGTGTGAGTAAACCAATAAGTAGCAAACTGTCTACATATTCCGAGTAAAATGTTGTGCATGTAATCTACAACAAATCCATCTATTATATCAAAGTAAATTAGTTGGTTTAACTGTGATGAATGCGTGAAACCATTTGTAGTCGTTTTTGTACGAACAGCAGTTTCAATGTCCTCTGTAGCTTTTAATTCATTTCTCAATGCAGGAGGAGGATCTAGATAATTGTATATTAAACTTTTGCTATCATAACACCATGTTCCAGGATGGAGGCACCAATTGCAACCACCATAACCATTAAATTGCACTAATCCTTGCATTGGCGGACGAGCCATTGAATCGACACAACAGCAAAGAAGATAAACTTTAATGCAACGTTTGTCACCCCCCAAATTGCAATCAATGCCATTCATACATAAATTATTGAACTGTTCAACAATAGGTTTCATAAATATGGACATATTAGCTTTAATTTTCCCGAACCAAAGTCCACAAACTATAAGATTTTTCATTCGAACATCTGCTGGAATTTCATTTAAAATTAAATGACAAGGCCAAACGGACAAAGTTGAGCTATTAAATAATGGTGTCCCATCAGTATTAAATACTGCTGTTGCATAGCTTCCCTTATCAGCGTCACTTAACGTATTTACAAACTTTTTATACTTCCTTCCCTCGTAAATATCAAAAATATGTCTACACGAATTTCTCTCGCAATCAACAATCTCCTTATAATATACATAATGACACTCAATTAGTTTTTGTATATCTTGGGAAACATTCAATATAACAAAAAATCCAGTGTCATTCAAATTTGTCGTATCAATTTTAAAATTGCAGTGACTACAATCTACAAATCGTTGCAATGTACTAAATGTAAATGGCCCTACATCACATTTACAAGATGGACAGATTATATATAAAGAAGTTCCAGTTTCCGGATTGAACATTCGATTTATAAAATAGTAGGAATCAGGCAAGATTGGTTCTTTGAAGAATTCGTTAATTAGTTGAAATAGATTTGTAACACATTTTGCAGACAACTTATGTTTGATAGCTAATGTTAATAACGCAATCATTATGTCTGCTCTACTAGCTTCCACTGGAACTTCAATATTATCAAAGCATTTTTTATGTTCCAAAAATTTTCTTAAATAAGTAAAAACGTTTTCTTCCACTTCATCCGAAGATTGTATGCTTGATGATTCTGCAGGTGGCATTGTGTCAAGTAGTTCTTGAGGCCAATGGTCCTGAGGTGCCACACAATATTGACTCTGCAAATATAAATTTGTATTAAATTTAATGAAAATAATAGTATTTAATTCTTAGTCAAAATTAAATTGTGTAAAGTACAATCGCAGGAACCATGCAGTAACTACATGACTTTTAAGTTTTACACCAACGGCACCAATAATGTAGCGAATATCGGAAAGAGTGAACGTCACATATGAGTGAGACATTAACAAAGCCGGTGGTATTTCTACCGCATTAAATGTTGACAGAGTTCATGAAAAAGGTTATTTAAAGTTTCTTTTTTTTTGGGAAGATAATGCAATGCCAAAATACCATGAAAATACATTTTTCCGCAGCATTTTTCTAAAGTAATTTGTTTAAATTTACTTACATAATATACAGGGTGTCCCATCTAAACTGATAATATCTCGGAATTTACCCATTGTACCAAAAAATGTTTTTAACAAAAGTTCATTATCTTCGAGGGGGCAATCTAATCCTCCAAAAATTAGGCCACCCCATCGCCCCCGGAGGCGGAGGCGGGGGCGAAGGTAACTTTGAAATCTCAAATTTGAATCCCCATTTTTTAATGCATAATCGGATTTTACGCCTAAAATTATGTCGAGTTTACTTAAAACATTGTTTAAAAATTTTGCATTTATTAAAAGTTATAAGATACTGAAGTTATTATTTATCAGCATAAGATAGAAAAAGTACAACCATACGACACAAATGTACAGATCTCTTTTCAACTTATGCCGATAAAGGGTAACTTCAAACGCTTATAAATTTTAATAAATGCAATATTTTTTAAAAAATTTTTTAAGTAAACCCTACTTAGTTTTATCCGTAGAATTTTATTTTGCAATAAAATATGGGAGTTTCTATTTAAATTTGTAAAAATACCCCTAACCCACCCCCAAAGGGTGGGGGTGAGGTTCATGTTTGATGTCATTGGATGGCCCCCGTCGAGGCGAACAATTTTCATTCCCCACTTTTTTTGGATCCTATGGATATTTTTCGAGTTATTTCAATTTGTCAAGATAAAATAAATACCCCTAATAACACGGTTTGCATAAAATTTATGGTAAGCAGCGTCCGCGTATTAGCATAAATTATGTGCTAACAGTTTACGCAAAAATTTGAATAAATACATGCAAACTTTATGCTAACAGTTTATATTTCTGAATGTAATCATTATTTATTAACACAAATTAATAAATTTGATAAAGTTATTCAAATTATTGATTTGTGATTACTTAATTCTTAAATTTTAATTCATTTTTTCTTACTCTTATTGAATTTAATCATTCCGAGTTGATAAGTAAGAGAACTGTTAACATAAATTTAGCATAAAATTTGATCAAAATATTTTTCACTAATGCGTTAGCACAAATTTAGTGCAAATTCACGGACGCTGCTTAATGCAAATTTTACATAAAACCTATCCATTTTTACGTGTTATCAGGGACCCTGTATACAAGGTTTTATTCATTTTCAATTTTGATTTTGATTGTCCTTTCGGATTTTCATGTCGTACTTTGTTTTTGTATTTTAATTTGGATTTTGGATATTGATTTAGAATTTTCACTTTGGATTTTGATTTCGAATTTTAATTTGGGTATTTCGATTTTTGATTTTGATTTTGATTTTGATTTTGGGATTTTGATTTTTGATTTTGATTTTAGATTTTCATTGTAGATTTTCATGGTAGATTTTCAAAATACAAAACCAATATGAAATCAAAGTTCAAGATGAAAATACCAAATCCAAATTCCAAAATTCAAAATCAAAGTACGAAATCAAAATCCAAAATGAAAATCCAAATTCAAATTTCAAAATTCAAAATCAAGTCAACTTTCGAAATCTAAAATCAACATCCAAAGTTCAAAACAAAATAAAAATCCAAAATTAGGAACCATAAACAAAATCCAAAATGAAAATTCAAAATAAAAATCCAAAATTAGGAACCATAAACAAAATCCAAAATGAAAATTCAAAATAAATATCCAAAATCAAAATTCAATATTTATATACTGTAAAAAAAGATCTCTTAATTATGCACTAATTGTATTAAATTTAAAAGTTTATACATATCTGTGTAGAATTTAAGCAATGCTATTTGAGACTATTACCTGTGTTGTGGCTTCCTTGTGATTCCTAACGTTAAAACAATTTTTAGGAATTATTCGGAAATTTGAACGAGGAAATTTTCTCGGTAAAAGAAGGGTAATTATAATATTAGTAAGGTCTTATTTGATTGGATGAATATTACACAAATTTGTGTGAATTTATAAATTATACATAATGTGTGTATAGTTGAAAGAATTGTTTTTACAGTGTAAATAAATTATTTATTTAACAAATTAAAAAATATGTATTTAATAATTTCGTTTTCTATATACATATATATTTTCATTCGCTAAAAACAATATTGGTATCAGAAAAGTATATATGTATACATGTACTTTTGCTTTTCACAACAAACGTTGTCGTTTGGTCGTCGGTGTGTGAAAGATTAATACTCTCTTATTTGTTCTATATTCAACTTTATAAACTACTAAAAGAAATAGAAAAAAAAAGTTTATCTTTTAACATATGTAATACATCCGAAACTATTTCTCAGAATATTTGACGAAAAATTGTGCATCGTGAAAAAATCCTACAAATATTTTAAAACAGAATATTTTCAAGAGAATGTGTTGCTTTTAGAAAGATATACTCAGGAGGTTCTGAGTATATTCTGTGCTTTTGAAATGTATCTTCTAAAATGAATTTAGAAGTTATCCCAGACAACCACACTCGTCACTCGCCTCACAATAAAGTCACCAAGCGGTCACATTTGTGATTTGAATTATCAGAAAAAAAAATTCAGGAGTTGAAATTGAACCCACTACCTCACGTTCTACAGTCTACCACTTTACCAACTCGGCTATTGAAACTTCTTGAGTACCCCACTCTTTGGATCGTAGATATTCATCGAACTTACTCAGGTATATTAATATCTATGATCCAAAGAATGCGGTACTTTCAATAGCCGAGTTTACTAGTACTTTCCATTGTCCTCTATCTAAAAATATCATAAGGGGAACATATCTAATGATATATAAGTTATCAAAATGTCTTAACTTATTTTCAATTGATTGATAATATTTGAAGAACACTTATCATTTAAATAAAATTGTATCAATATAATGTTTATTTTACGAGGGCGCGTAAAAATTAAAATTCTTTTCTGCAAAGATTCCATATGAAACAATAAAATATTTGTTCCATTTAGAAGGATTTAAAATAAACTAGGATTAAGATAAAATAACTTACATTAGAACAGAATTCTTCAGTAATAGCTACATGTTCATAACCTCCAGTTTCCAACATCTTGTAATTTGGAGTGCAAGAATCCAAAGGTTTTGAACTTATCTGTAAATGAAAATGTACAGCATTAAAATAAATATTAAATTGTATCACTTGTTAATTGATACCATTCTCCTATAATGATAGAACGAAATGAGAAAAAAAAACTTCTCATAAACTTCGATATGAGATATAACATTAGAACGAACATTATATCCAATGTAGAAGTGCAATTAGCAATTATGTATATTTGTGGATAGATCGAACGTTAGATCTGAGGTTGGATCTAATGTATGGAAATTTATGGAAAAAATAGCTTGGTTATATCTAATATGAGATCTAACATTAGATCAAATGTCGAGTTTTCAGATCAGATTTAACGTTAGATCTAGAGATGTTTGGTCAGACATTTTTGTACATTATATCTAACCTGGGATCTAATGTTAGATCTAACTTTGAATCTGATCTGAAAACTCGACATTTGATCTAATGTTAAATCTCATATTAGATCTAACCCAACTATTTTTCCATACATTAGATCTAACCTGAGATCTAACGTTCGATCTGTCTGTAAATTTGCATCATTGCTAATTTAACTTTAACATTAGATCTAATGTTTGTTCTAATGTTAGATCTCATATCGAAGCGTATGAGAAGTGTTTGTCTAACCTGAGATCTAACGTTAGATCTAACATTAGATCTGTTCCGAAAACTGGACATTAGATCTTATATTAGATATAACCCAACTATTTTTGGTAGAGATATTATATAAAACATTACAGTTGTACACGTTGTAAATGTATTATTTAATATGTATATGTTTATTAGAATTACCGTATATAACAATAATCTTTCGAATATTGTATATGTAACTTTATAATAAGAGTTTATTATTATTATTATATAAATTATATTACCTCTTTTTCTGCTTCATATTCTAAACGTCGTTTCTTCAATCGTACCTTTGTTCTCTTTGGAATGGACTGATCATCTTCATCCCAATTTAAGTATTTTTTATACTCTGACATTTTAATTTTTATTAACTTCTGCCTAAATAAATAAAAATTATTAAATAAATGAATCATGGTTTTAAATGAAAATTAACATAACATGTTTTACAAATAAAAATTTTTAAGTAAACTTAAATAATATTTTTGAATATTTTTATAATTCAGTAACACTTTATAATAGCTTATAAATAAAAACCAACAATTATTTTACACAAAAAATGTAAACATGCAGTTTATAATATAGACTATTGAAGTATCTTAGGGCATCTTTGTTTATGTAAGATTGCAACATCAAAAACAATGTTTGGTTGACTTTGTTCTACTTGTTGGTATTTAAGATACTTGAATAGTTTATAAACATTATTTACAAAAGTATCATAACCTAATTGTTTGCTGTACTCAATTTTACATAAAAAGTCATATTTCATGGGAAAAAAAGCCTTTAATTCAGATTTTAAATGATCCTATATTTATAAAACAAAATAAAATATACTTACAGGTCTTTATTTTTTAAATAAACCTTTTATTATTTAAAACAGTTGAATATTTGCAAAACTGTTCAATATACAAATAAATATATACTTTATAACATATACGTATTTAAAGTTGCCGACGACGTCACCCCGAATAATAATATTATCAATGCAATAAATATATTTTATAAAGTAAACAAATTAGCTCTGTTGAAAAAATGGCGTTTAAAATATTCTGTTTCAAATTGAAACAGAACAATGAACCTTCACTTTTAACACCGTTTGCAATTTCGTTGCAAAAAGAGAGTTCGTTTTCTACTGGTGTGTTCATTTTCCAACATTATTTTATATTAATAAAGAACAGACAATTCAGTCTACGTAAGTCCATCTGTTATTAATATAAAATAATGTGAATTTACCCTTTTCTTTCTCTATTTAATACCAATTAGGAAAAGAGAAATGCAAGATGAACAATTGTTTCTTGGAATCGTTTCCGAACACGCCAAAATATTAGGGTAACGTTTTTCAAATAATCGGTACGCGCTGGGTACTGATATTGTAGATAAGACATAGGTGGTGCTGCGGTCGTTATATACTAAACAATACTGTTGATTGTAGTCAATGACCATAATTTTCGAATTAGAATGTGTTGACATTCAAAAAACAGAACGCAATTGAAAACTGTAAATTCGATATCTGTCATAAATTCAACATATTATTGTGGGTAATAACTTATATGTAAGTATATTTTTATAAATCATAACTTAATATTGTTGTTTCATACATTAAATAATTTTAACTGTTTTTGCAAAATATTGTTCAAGGTCAAAATGTCGTTGATACGGTTCGCATACGTTTATTATCCAGAAAATAAAAAAAAGAGAGTCGTTCCTATTCACTGCATCAAACGTTTTGCAGCTAAGGATAAAGATGATTTTAAACGTGACAAACTTTATTCCATAAAAAATGTAGATGGTTCATATTCTTCAGCATGCATTTTGATGCTTGCTGGTAAGTAAAAGAAATTTAATTTAATTAATTTTTTGAATACTAACATCATGTATATAATTTTTTCATATAACTCCAGTATAAATTTATATAATTTATAATTTCACCTTTATATTACATTTAATTTTACTTAAAATAAATGACAATCTGAATTAAAATATACAGAAAATCGTTATCAGTATTAAATATAAATAAACAAAAGTAATTGTAAATAAATTAATATGTACGCAGTTCTTTTAACAAATACAAAATTAATTTATTCTTCTAATTTATTAATTTAACATTGTTTTAAAAATATATAATGAAAACCATTAAAAATTAAAAAAAAACAATAGGAAATACAAAGTTTCATGAAAATGAAGAAACAAAAAATGTTTGTTATTATACATATAATTATTTTAGTTGTAGGTTTATGTTATTACTTAGCTAAATAAAACAAATTATGGTATAAATTATGAAAACAAAAAATTCTAATAAAACTAAAAAAATTGTGAGAAGAATAATGTTTGGTAAATTATTATAAAATTTTTGGTTTTTGTTCGATAAAAACTATTGTTTTAATTAGCTTCTACATTATTATACAAAAATTTTCTAGAAACACAGTTTTATTTTGCTTTTTGAAATGTAGAATCAGTACAAGAAGTTACGGAGCGGAAGGATCATGGACCGCGTTGGGTATTCCCAAGTCAAAAGATACTGAAATCTGTATCTCAAACTACTCATGAGTATTCTGAGAACGACTCTGAGAGTAGCTTCAGTGAAAATGACGAGGATTTGTATTAATTTTGTTATTCAAATTGCCTTTTCTTAAGTGTTCAATATAAATTAATTCAATGCTAAAAAAGCTTATGTATATTATAACATACGTATGTTAACCTATCAATATTTTCAAGTATATAGTTTCATAATTACACATTTTTAATATACACTGTACTCTCCCAGTTTTTAAGGTAGTTGTATCCTTAAGTGCTGTATTTTTAGGGTGCTAAATCAAAATAAAGCTTAATTATAAAATAACGCAGATTATTTTTAAAAATAAATATGAATTAATACTAATATTAACTATTTACTT